>OZ010593.1:48774214-48869214 GCA_963932145.1 Acanthosepion lycidas | reverse complement strand
CACTTTAAAGTATGAATATAACATATCATGTGCACTTGAATCCCTAAACACAGCATACCATAAAACAATATTTTACCATATATATATATATATATACATATATACATATATATATATATATATATATATATATGGGGGGGCTGTGTGTGTGTATGCTATATATATATATATATATATATATATATATATATATATATATATATATGGGGGGCTGTGTGTGTGTATGCTATATATATATATATATATATATATATATATATATATATATATATACATATATATATATATATATATATATATATATGGGGGGGCTGTGTGTGTGTATGCTATATATATATATATATATATATATATATATATACATATATATATATATATATATATATATATATGGGGGGGCTGTGTGTGTGTATGCTATATATATATATATATATATATATATATATATATACCCAAGTATATGATTGGTGTATATGGAATGAATTCCAATAACCAACAATTACTATTCTTAAAAGAGTGCTCAATACAATTTATTTTACATTCAACGTCATCACTTGATAAGACACCGAAGGTGTTGAAACAAAATGGCTATTTTTGTAGTGATTTTATAACATATTTATGTTATAATTTTTTTTTTCTTTAAAAATAAATAATTATATATATATATATATATATATATATATATATATATATTGTTTGGAAGTAAAGTCTGATGATCCGCAGTCCTTTAAAAGGGCTGTGGTGAAATAATTTATTACATGGAACCTTAAAGTGGTCTGTTTTTATTTAATATATATATATATATATATATATATATATATTATGACATGGATTTAATATATTTTCTGTTTATACGTTAGTTTTATAGATACAAATATTTAAGTAAATACTCTGTTTATAATAAACAGTATTAACTACATTGACCGGTCTGAATGTCCGAGAAATTTCACAGAAATATGTGTTGTCCAAAAGGAATCGCACCTGTAACATACACGGGATGGTCATTTGGCTTGACATACTATATAATCGTCATTTGGCTTGACATACTATATAATCTATCTACAGTGGAAGCGTCAAGTTAGCAAAGTCAAATTTGTTGTTTAAAATCAGTAATTAACAGATAAAAGAACAAAAAAACAGAAGACAAAAATAACGTTTGAGATTTGCATTTACATTTTTGCAGATTAAAGTTGGCTGAGAAGCAAGAAGCTGGAAGAGAGTTCCACTAGCGAGAAGTGCGATTTTAGAAACTATTAGCAGATAAATTAGTTACATCTCGTCATTTCAAATGATAATACCTTGTCGCCAATTTAGTGGTGCACTTAAATTCATAAATTCTAGATACCATGGAGGATAGCCTATCAGAACAACTACATTGAAAATATTTATCGAAAACGCACAGGGAAGCTATGTTGCCAACTCGGGAAAATGGCTGGGGCCGAGATATCAGATCAGAACCGATAACACTGCAGATTAATCTCACCAAATGCACTTCCAGACCACAGCCCTTCCCCTCCTGTAACACCACTATATATATATATATATATATATATATATAGGTGTGTGTGTGTGTGTGTGTGTGTGTGTGTGAAAAGTGTGTGTATATAAATATAAATAAATATATATATATATATATATATATATATATATATATATATACATATAATTATTTATATATTATATGCGCGGTACTTATTAGTAGGCGCTCAATATCAGATATAGAGCTTTTAGCGTGAAACCCAGGGTCACAAACTCACATCAATCCAACCAATATATATATATATATATATATATATATATATATATATATATATATATATATATATATATATTAAAATCAATTCACCCCAAACAAGGTGATAATACCGTTAAGACGCAAGAGATTACTGGGAGTGAAAGAGAATGGGAAAACTTTAGAAAGTGTCTGAAGCTCAGATGCCAAGTTAGTAGCAACAACATTGAAGATTCTTCTTTGCATTTTAACTAAAATCTCTAAATGCATAGCACACAAGGGGTTACTGGGTGTAAACGAATAAGAAAAAAAGAAACATTATTAAGGAGTGGGAGCAATAAAAAGATTGATATTACATTTAAATTTTAGAAGATTAAAGTTAACTGGAATGCAAGGAACTGGTAGATATTTTCACAAGCGAGAAGTGCAAGAAAAGAAACGTTTAGCATAGAGCTTTAGGTTCTATCCAACCAACTCAAATGATGAGACCTTGTTGCCAATCTAGTACTGCGTTTAAATTCAAAACGTTTATACAACACATCAGAACAATTACCATGAAATTATTTATAGAAAAGGCAACGAAAAGCTACATTTTGGCAATGGAAAAGTAACTGAAGCTGAGAAGCTAAATTAGGACCAATAATATTTTTTGGATTATTCTTTGGATTAGGTCAAGAGTCTCACGAGCACCAGACCAGATGGGACAACAATACTCAATGCACGAACGAATGCAATCAATATTGTAAAAACGTATTATTAAACCTTTTTAAGAGACAGATATCCTGACATTATCCATCTCTCTCTCTCTCTCTCTCTCTCTCTAAATAGATCAATTGGTCACATGGAGATACTCTCTCTCTCTCTCTCTCTCTCTAAATGGATCAATTGGTCACATGGAGATTATCTCTCTCTCTCTCTCCCTGTCTCTCTCTAAATGGATCAATTGGTCATATGGAGATTCTCTCTCTCTCTCTCTCTCTCTAAATGGATCAATTGGTCACATGGAGATTCTCTCTCTCTCTTTCTCTCTCTCTCTCTCTCTAAATGGATCAATTGGTCATATGGAGATTCACTCTCTCTCTCTCTCTCTAAATGGATCAATTGGTCACATGGAGATTCTCTCTCTCTCTCTCTCTCTCTCCCTCTCTCTCTAAATGGATCAATTGGTCACATGGAGATTCAACCACAGCGAACAATATGTATAAAAAATCTTAAAGATCAAGTAAAGCAACATGTCTGCTGTCAGCATTTAAGGGCCTTATGCGTCCTTACTCCTTCCTCAATCCCAATTTCAAGGAAATAATTGACAAGATTGTCGCATAATTAAGACTTGGGTGTAGGGAATTGCTCTTTTGGAACCTGCCATCTCTGGAGATGAAAGTTCAATTGGCTGTTGTATTGCTTGTGCTTATTCGGCAAACAATTTCTTGCCCCCAAGCAAAAGAAATCCACTGATTTTGACGTCTTCGACAACAGAGCGTATCTCGGAAAACCCAACTGATTGCACAACTCTCTAGAATCTGAAATTTAAATAATCTGTATTTAATACAATATTGTTCAGTGGTAAAGATTAATCACATACAACAAACAAGATTCAGAGATACATTCAGATCAATATTCAGCTCTAAACAAGACCGCGAACATATTGATCTAGCTTCGTATACGGACTTGTGTCAGAAATTTATCGGGGTAGGGTCTCTTGGATGTGTGAGAGCTAATGGTTTGTTCAGCGACGGCCAATATAGATTAGGCATTTCGCTAGAGAATGATCGCACTGAACGCTTATAATTTTGAGCCAATTCTCGACTAGGCGTTGAATTGCACTTGTCACACACAAAATAACAAAAACAAGACGAAAACTGTGACGAAATCATATTACCAAAATTGATTGTAAAGATTACAGAGCCGTCCTCAGAAGGCGTTGGAAAATTTCTACGCCTTCTTGACCCCACGTCTTTCACTGACATGAAGTGGAGAGACTATATAGAGTCAACTGCTATGTCTGATCCAAGGAAGATTGGTTCACTGTGTCGTGCCAAAAGTTTTTTTCTCGTTAGAATCCATTTTGCATATGTATAAATCTACCATTCGTAGTATTGAATAATACTGTCATATCTGGTCTGGTGCTCGTACTGCGAATCTTTATAAAATCCGAAGAAGGTTCGATCGATCCTGATCAGTCATTGTCTCACCAATATGACGTGGCTTCCCTCTGTCTCTTCTGTAAATATTTTCATGGCAAATGCTCGGACGAGCTTTTTCTCCTGGTGCCCCGACCTCATGAATTTACCGGATTGGCAAGTAGGTCGCAACATTGTACTATTGGACTCGCTAAATGGAACTGTCATTTCTACGGTAATATTTTTCACTCCCTTCCGATTTCTTGCCTCCCTGATAACTACAATATTCTACCTTCTTGAACACTGTTCCTTTTTTACCCTTTCCTGAAAACTCTCCATTTTCAGTCTTCTCATTCTCATTCACTCCCTTTAAACCCCTGCGTTCTCTGGCATAGTCGCTTTGCATGAGGGTGAAACGATAATAAAAGGAAATGCAAGCAAGTAAATAGTAATGATGCCTTTTGTAGACTGACTGAGTCGGAGGGGTACCGACGAGCATTTTCTGAATGCGGAATTTCGTTGTATAGTTCAATGACAGCACATACAGTTCTGGAACTTTCCAATATTTTTTTCGTTCATTTAAAAGAATGTGCATTGTGCCATAATATCAGATCGGAATGAGAAATCAAAGAGCCGAGTTCGAATCCTAGTTGAATTCGTTGCATTCACTTACGCGCAAATACCCTTGGGAAATATATGAAGCCATCTCTTCTATTTCTAGCACGACAGATTGGCAATCAGTCAACAGCGGAAAGAAGCAGCAGACTACTGCGGAAATATCTTCTGCCTAGTCAGTCATGAATCGTTGAGACCTGATCGTCCAAGCGTGTATCTTGTATGGCACTTGGCTGTCTTTATCTCTTCTTCTCCCAGTCATGGGTTGAATAGCAGGATAGACTAGGTTATATAGCCTTGGTTGGCAATCAGTCAACAGCGGAAAGAAACGGCAGCCTACTAGATACGAACGGATATATATCTATGCTTGTACGGTTCATTTACTTGCATACACACACACAAACAAACGCACACACACTGATATATATATATATATATATATATATATATATATATATATATATATATATATATATATATATATATATATATAAAATGAACTACAACAATCAACCCCAAAACTGAACAAATAGCTTTAATTAAATTCCCAAACCAAAACAAAACTGTTAAATAAGTGATATAAACAAACTTTTACTACGTTAATAAATAAATAAATAAATAAAATAAGAAACAAAAAAATAAAAACAAGCAATATAATTTGACCCAAATAGATAAACAAACGATTTCCGGTGAAATAACCGCCATAACAGAATATCCACAATGCACCACTAACCCGTATATATATAAATAGCCGAGAAAAATAACAGCATATGTGGCCCGACGATTTCATATAGCATGAAACAGACTGTCGCCTTGACTTCTATGTTCACTTATATATATATATATATATATATATATATATATATATATATATATATATATATATATATATATTGATTCAAAAACATTCATAATTAAGCCAGGTTAACTAATATGAAAAAAGATCAGCATTCTAAAATAAATTACACCCTTTAGGTCAGAGATCCTTATAATAGGGTATTCGATTATATTCATATACATATGAATTGCTTGTATTTTCCGTGTTTAATTGTGTAGTTGACGCCAGTTTCATTATATATATATATATATATATATATATATATATATATATATATATATATATATATATATAATAATAATAATAATAATAATAATAAAAAGGCTTAAACACTAATATTCCATGGTCATAATTTATTCCATTGGAATCGTAAATACGATCCAATTCATCAGACCTACAAATTCAAAAAGAAAACAGAAAAAAACCTACTCCGGAAATAAAAATAGAATTTAGAGAGAGTGTAATTATGAGAGTGTGGGACGAATTGTTTTCTTTATTGTATTAGACATCCGACAACAATTATTTTCCCCCTTCCACTCACATCTAGTTTTTAAATAACCCTCTCTGTTAAACCCCTAACTTATGAACTAACATTCGTCCCACACTCTCATAATTACACTCTCTCTAAATTCTATTTTTATTTCCGGAGTAAGTTTTTTTGTTTTCTTTTTGAATTCGTAGGTCTGATGAATTGGATCGTATTTACGATTCCAATGGAATAAATTATCACCATGGAATATTAGTGTTTAAGCCTTTTTATTATATCCTTACTCTGTCCTGGACATTGAGTTCTACCTGGATTCAATCCTCTCGGAATTTTTTATTCAAAAAATATACATGTGTGTATATGCACCTGTGGATTTTGCATATATATGTATATTTACCACTAATATTATCTCTCTCTCTCCCTCTCTCTCTCTCTCTTCTCTCTCTCTCTCTCTCTCTCTCTCTCTCTCTCTATATATATATATATATATATATATATATATATATATATATATATATATATACACATATTGTTAAATATAACAGACCTTGAATGTCTGTTATGTTTGATTATGAACCGTTCTAATCTTGATATGTTTGCTTTAATTTCGGGTGAAAATAAAAACAAAAATTGTCCAATATTTGGATGTTTTTCATTAAGCTGTTTTTTGATCTAAGCAATAACAGATTCAGGCCGTAAATTCGTGATGCGGTTCTATGACATTGTGACATGTGATAAACCAAAATATTAACAACAAAACCAAATGTCTAGATGCAATACAATGTGTTGAGTGTGGGTTGCTTTGTTTTAATTTAGATAGGCTCTAATATCTGCAATTCCGCGACTGTTGTCATCGCATAGCAATCTTCTATATCAGAATAATAAAATATCAAATTCGATGGTAAATATCTTCGTTTAAATGTCGGAATAACTGCTCAGAAGATGGCTCATGTTAGTTGAAAGCTTAGATCAAGAAACAGCATAATAAAAGTATGCAAATGTTGGGTAATTTTTGTCTTTATTTTCCCCCGAAATTAAAGCAATTATGTGAAGTTTAGAAAGGATCATGATCAAACTTAATAGGAATTCATTGTCTGTTATATGTATCGATATATATATATATATATATATATATATATATATATATATATATATATATCAATTATATCATATTTTTTATATATATTTAATTAAATTTTCGCCCTGGCTCTTACATCAATTAACCATTCCTGGCAGATCTTCAATTATCGCTCTGTGGGATGCCTAAAAACAAAAGTGATGGAAAGAAAAAGAAACTAAATGCAATTGGCTAGATCATATATATATATATATATATTTATATATATAATATACATATATATACATGAAATGAGAACGAATCAGATATGAATTCAAACGTTCATAACATTAATTTAAAAAAGGCCTCAATATAATACAATAGTAGAGCAATATTCTTTATTATAGAATATTACATTCAATGAGATGTGATGATACACATCGAAATATGTATACATTTATGCAACAATTTTATTCATGTTTGAATGTAATATTCAATAATTAAGTATATAAATATATATATATATATATATATATATATATATATATATATATATATATATATATATATATAAGGTGGTAGGAGAAAATAAATAAATATACTGCTTATTATATAAACTGACCGCCTACTCAAATACGAATATCCAATAAGGTTTAAATTGGTGTCAGGTTGATTGTGTGTGTGTGTGTGTGTGTGTGTTCCGTATGTCTATTCTCACAAATCTATTCTTGACATCGCTTTCAAGATGCTAAACGTTGATGCAACTGCACGTGAGTCGTTTCCGCAAGAAAAAAGTAATTGTGCGCGGAAGGCTTCGGATGCCCGAGTTGAAAAATCAGCGCCTTAGGAGATGAGTTCAAACCGGCGTGGGTAGACCGAACAGTAAGTAATGGAGCGGGGGTTAGGGACAGAAAATTATATCTCAGGGCCAGATTCAGTCTTGTTCTCTGTTGCACCTCAAGGCCTTTCCATTCAATACGAAAATGTCGGAAAATGTTCCTAAATTACTCGTTTTGCATAGAATCGTTTAAGAGAAATCAGTTGACGGTTTGGCAAATAGAGGTTTTTCTCCTGTTAACCACCTGAGTTTGACATTGATGCCAAAAGCACTTCCTTGGAAACGAACTCGTATACATACACACACGCATACACACACGCATATACACACGCATATACAGACGGATACACCTACAAAAGCGCACATACATACATTACACCTATGTGATTATAGTTCAATTAGGACTCATTAAAGCACACTCGGAAACCTACCAAATACTTCAGCAACATACTTGTAGAAAATAAAAGTATAAACGCCTTATCCTCAATAAAGAAAGACTAAAAATAAAGGAAGCACAAATAATACGAAAAGTATCCTGGGTATGACGATAAACACCATGCGGCAGCAAGGCCACTGACTGGCAGATTGGAGGGGGGAGAGGAGCGTGGAACCACTTCTTAACTCTTCCCAGGTTCCCCCTTACCCTGGGTGGTAGCACCTGGTAGGGTCCCAGGTATGGATAAACAGTGACCCCCGCAAAAAAAAAATACAATGAAATTATAAAAATGCATTTTCTAGTAAAAATACCAGTAGTAGAATGTTATATAGAAAATGCATATTTATAGTAAAATTGCCAACAATACACACATGCTTACAAATTGTAGCGACTTCACCCAAGTCTATTTATAACTCCACCGAAAAAACAACATAAAAGAACTTTCTCGATATTAAGTCATATAACATTTTACAAATTATCAAATCAAACTGTATTTCAAAATATAACTTCAACAAAACCACAATATAAAACCCGCATCACTGCCTCTAGTAATCATGCCCACAGAAACAGGTAAATGCACAAAAGCTTAGAATTATCTATCATGTATTCAACTGTGAATGCGGAATATCATATCATATTTTTATTACTTCAAAAGAAAATTAAATTTCGACATCAAATGACACCTAAGGAGTTGATATGCAAATCAATCAAATCAATAATAAAAAAAAGAAAAACTCAACACTCAAAAACACCAAGTATGAACACGTCCAAATTCTGCTGACCGTTTGTGAAAAAATAATAAAACATACCAATCAATCTAGAAACGTTCTCCTTTTAAAATCAGCGTATTCATTTAAAAACTTTAAGAATACCGTTGATAATAGTTAATAGAATAGGCCAAAGAGCTCGAATATATAGAATATTCCGACAATTTTTACACACTTTATGTCCAGAAAAGAAAACACTTACACGAACACATGAAAAATTAAATAAAAAGGTTCATCGCAGTACCCTGTTAGTCGTTTTTAATAAAATTTACATAAAAGAGGGTTTACTAACTAAATACACAATTATATATATATATATAATACCAAATTGTAACAGATATGGATTATTCCATATTATAATATGCTCTGTATCATACATTGAGCTCACATATGGATTAATCTAATAAGAATATGAGCGTTCGAGTGGAATGACGGGAAATTTGTAGTTTAAAAACAGTAATTTAAACCTTCTAACCAAACGCTTCCTCTGTAGCTAAATGCATAGAATCATTGCACGTCATGCTATATGACGGTTCCATGTAGGGTACATGTCCGATTCCTGTCAAAGGACGAATATTTTCTATGAAAATTTATCGGACATTCAGGCCGGTAAATGTTATTTAATACTGTTTATTATAAACAGATCATTTACTTAAATATTTGTATCTATAAAAAGAATGTATGAGCATAAAATATATTAAAATAATTGTTGGACATAGTCCATTTCATTTTACACACACACACACACATACACACACACACACATATATATATATATATATATATATATATATATATATATATATATATATATATATTGATACACGTTTCATTAAATATTATAGACAAGTGTTGTCTATTTATTTTATGTAAAATTTTTTCGTAACATCTGATAAGTTTAATAACATTATCGTTTTTCGAAGAAAGAAATTGACAATATTGATCCATATTTATATATATATATATATATATATATATATATATATATATATATATATATATATATATATATCTCGGAAAGTGTAACTCACTGTCTGACCATATCAGAGGTGGAAAAGTAGCGAAAGCGAGAAGGGTTTGTTTTCCTGCAAAATTAAATTCCTTTGCAATTTTTCGGCATTTTCGTTATTTTAATTAACATTGACCTTTTTTTATTCATATAACCGGTTTTAATAAATCTGCTGCATCTGGGTTATAGCTGCGTAATCCTAACTGGCCTGTTTTGATAGAGTTCAAAAGCGTCTTATAGGATGATGAACCATTTCCCACTCTACAAGCCCTTTCCCGATACACGAAACGTATATATATGTTTGTGTGTGTGTGTATTACGAGTTGCACACGTAATAAAATAATACGTGCGCACGTAATAAACTAATGTATCTATGATTTTAATATATACGTGTTTTCGTTAAATACAGTTTAATTTGACACCTGGAGCACAGTTTTCAAAACTTACTAAGAAATTACTTTTATACGAAGGAAGCTTTTTGGGAGTTCTTACTTCCACTTTCAAGGTTCAAGAAATTAGACAACTAACATATATAATATTATTTTTTGAATATATATATATATATATATATATATATATATATATATATATATATATATATTCTCTCCCAGAAACTGTAAAGTTCGCTCAGCATAATTGCAGTATATACCACAGGTGAGTGTTGAACAAGCACAAATGTACCTGAGCAGGCGTCTGCAACATGGATTAGCTAGCAACCCTAATAGAAGGACCTCCTCGGATACCAGTGGCCATCCATTCATCCATTCATCCATCCATCCATCCATATATATATATATATATATATATATATATATATATATATATATATATATATATATTATTTCACTATACATATGTATGTTGTGCATGGGAATAAACAAAATTCTGTTCAAACACTGTGCAGCTCTTCACGTGATTAACAGAGTTGTACCTAGGCAAGAAAACGGATTAATTATAAGAGGATTGTTTTAAGGTAATCTTGGGACAAAGACCAGTAATGATTCGTCGAATGTATTAATGAAGAATAAAACAAATAGAACTGAATTCCTCCCTATCCAAAACGGAATTTCAAAATACTACAAAAATAAGGCTGGTCTTTAACTGCTGCCTAAAACGGAATAACGTTCCGTTCCTAAATTATACTGTATACAAGGGAACAATGAACTATTATTGCTATTCAGAAGAAACAAATACTTGTTCCTAACTGATATAAGAAAGGCATTTCTAAGGATTACACTTAAGAAGGAACAAGACAAAAAAATAAGCCTAGTTTCTTTTTAATAGAAAAGGAAAATGTCTTTCAGATATGTTACTTTGATTTTCGATTTTATTGCTCGTCCGTTTATCTCGAATTACGTAATTATATAGGATATAAGGAATTCCCGAAAGCCGAAATGTTAATGAATCATTTTTAAGTAGATTATGTAATAAAGGCAGGAATTTTTGCTAGTGAGCTAAGACATTAATATAATGATTTTGTCGGAAGAATGAAAAAAGGAAATCTTCAATTAAGACCGTAAAAATCTATTTATAGGGAATTAAGAAGCCATATGATGGAAGATAAAAATTTAGTAGAACACTGCTGCGACTTAGATAAAGTATTCGGCTATAAATATTATTTGCCTGATAATAAAATAAACACTTTACAAATTTCGTCGAATGTCCTTCATATCAAAGACACCCAAAATGAATATCTCCTTATTCCAGTGTATTCAACCGCTTATCCTTGGATTTAGCGGTCGAAATTAAAGGAAGAAAACTACCGGGAGACTTATCGAAGATGGAAATACATTGAGATGGAACAATTGCTGAAGAATCCAAAAAGCTTGGTTTGTTTTACGGAAAGATTCAATTTCGCTAAATACAATCATAATATCTCGAAATACTTTTATCAAATCACCTCCTTGATAATTTATATATTTTGCGACGCATCTAAAGAAGCGTGCGGTACAAACTATACAAGTAAATTATTTTTTGTAAAGGATGAATTATTTACACTAAAGTTCACCCAGCAGAAGGCTCAAGAGCCACTTGAGGTAGAAGTGTACTGAATGAAATATGTTATATGAATGTAAGAAAAGATAGAGGCAAGGGAAGATTATGAGGATAAGGAGGATGGATATAAATTTCTCCCTTAGCAGGATGAAAACCAAATTGGGTTGTTAGGTAATTCTCAAAGGACGGCGAAGATCTAGTTAATACAATGTTTATTAGTACAGTCACCATAATGGATCCAATGAAGATACCAGTTGCAATACCTCGGTATCTGTGAAGGTCTTGAGGACTTACTTTTCTCTCTATAGATCATTAATATGCAAAGCCTCCAAATTTTGGGGGATACACTTCATAATCCATATTTCCTCCATGATATTTGTTTCTGAATTCGAAGTGAGGACAGGCTGTTTTCAAAAATTCAACCTTAAATGATGCTTTATTTTTCTTTTCCTTCTTAGCGCTTTCTTTAATTTAACATCATTAAGTTCGTTATTATGTATTGTGAGACCGGAAACTACCTACACAATAGACTCTTCCAGGCCTATATTAAGTAGGCGACATAGCACTCTACAAGAGAGTGATAGTGAGAGTCTCGTACGACTACCAGTGTTGAACACTAACTTATAGTAAGCTCTGCTTACACTATCTCTGTAACTTGTTGTTAATATATCTTTCTTACATCTATCCGTGTTCCGTGTTTTACTTCTGTGGGCCCAACTTTGGCACCCACATCATTATGTTTAAAGACAAGCATTGTAATGCTCGAAAGTATAAAGGCATATATTCTTTTTCTGCGAACATCTTTAGTTTAGTGTAGTCAGTGTTGAAGTGTGAGTCGATTTTTTTTTTCAAACCATGACATCTCTTCTGTTTTGGTTTCGATTACATGATGCTATCGTAATTGTCGCTTTTCTCCACATTTCAAAACACTTCCTATCCTTTTCGGCTTCATTCAGTTGATTTCCATTTTTGCCATGATATTGGTTTCTTGAACCGTTAACGAGATTTTCTTTGTTAGTTATATATTATTCTTTCACCCTGTTTTCTTCCTCTTCTGATTCTTTCTTTCCAGTATGAATTCTTTTCAAATCAGGATTGTCGTCACTCGGAACGATCATTTTTCCGTCTAGATATTCTTGAAATTGTCTCGCGTACTTCGGTTAAGGAAGATATAATGACATTATTTGATTCTTTACGCTGTCATGGTAAAAATGTAGGTACATCAATTTGGACTCACAAATCACTTACATTTTCGTTTTTAAGGAGCTTGGATATTATATTTAAGTGTATTTCGTGGTTCATGTGAGCGACAGCGAGCTATTCTTTTGACGGGTGTTTTCGGTTGCGTTACGAGAAATCTGTGATCAGATTCAAAGTAGGAGGTATATACTCCGACCTATCTCACAAAAGATCCACATGTTTGATTGCCTTATTTGGGCCATGTCATATGATGTGATCTTTTATCGGATAGTCGAACTATGTGTTTAGAATTTGGGTATCTTTAGGAGTAACTAAAAATTTAACAAGAGCTCCTCATTGATGCTTGAGGCTTGTTTCGAATGATAATGTCTTCTTCCTATCAAAGAAGCAGTGGCATTCAAAAAACATTTAGCATTAAAGACCCCATTAATGTAATGTTTTCTGTTTTTTATTGTTGTTTATTTATGTTGTAAACTAGGGAACGTTACTGAATAGAATAATCACACGAAGGTTGATAATGAACAAGAACACTTAGGATAAGAACAACGCGTATAAGATTCGCCAGCGGTGCGTAGAAGAAACTACTAGAAGTGAGTCCACAATGAATCTCCAACTACAGGATATCTACCCACCACCCCACGCGGTCAGATGTGGCACAAGGCCGAATTTAATTAGGGGGAACGTAGCCATTAGGCTCGACCAAAAAATCTCCGTGGATCCCGTATAAAACGTGATCAGATAACTGTTTCCCGAGACGAGACTTTAACCTTCGACATAGACTCGTCTGGGGATCCTTTCTGCCCGGAGGCAGACAGTTTGACCAGGCCAGGCAGAGACGAATCTCCAACTGCAGGATATCTACCCACCCTCCGCTCGGTCAGATGTGGCACAAGGCCGAATTTAATGTGGGGTATCCGAGTCCGTAGGCTTGGCCAAAAATTCCCCGTAGACCCCGAATAAAACGGGGTCGGGTAGCTGTTTTCCGAGACGAGAGTCTGCTCTCCGGCATAGCCTCGTCTGGAGATCCTCTCTGCTCGGAGGCAGAGAGTTTAACCAGCACAGCTGGAAATGAATCTCCAACTACAGACCAACATATAGTATTTACTACTGTATTTATGTGAATGTGGACATACCCATTATCGTCCATAGGTATGCTATAACAATTTATTACATAACAAAGCTTAGGTAACCGTTTATTGAAAGAATATCATTATATTAATTTGGAAGTTCCTGTTGAGTGTTCTTTACCTGTAAATTTTAATTAAAACCACACTTTAGAAAATCTTGTTGATTTGATAACTAAAGGAATGCCTTTTAAACAATTTTGGACTTCGCGTCACACTTGTCCGTCTCTACACCGAATTTATTTTTTTTTGTTGGGTTAACAGCATATCAACTCCTAATGGGTTATTTAATGCCAAAATTTAATTTTCTTGGGAGTATTAGTAAATTCTTTTCGAAAAATGTATTGCTAATAATATTTTTTAGAAAAACGTATTGCTGGTAATTTTTTTTTTTTTTTACTATGAAAATGTATTGTTCGCAACTTCACTATAAAAATGTATTTCTACAATTTCATAGATACACCGAGTTTATTGGCCTGGGGATAAGTAAGATGTCATTAAGCAAATTATTAATTCAAAGATTTTTTCATCATATGAACTTGATCTATTAAGAAAAACCTCCTAGCTTTTGACAACTTTTCAAATTTATCAAAATTGCTAAGAGCAAGTTCTTTCTCCAATTTAGACATATAATGAAACATGTGGTAACTTCAATGTGGTGTAATGTTTGCAAGCTTGTCTCGCTAGAACAATTATGATTGCGTAGTGAGTTCCATCCTTACGGGGTACTCCGTACATTCGGCTTTATGCCACATCTATGGTACGCTTAGAAAATCGCCATAAAGTGAAAGATTTTGATCCATTATAGGGAGTTAAGATTTGCTTAAATTCTTTCACCCCAAACAAGGTAGCAATGTCACTAAGACGCAAGGAATTACAAAGAATGGAAAAAAGAAAAGAAAACTTTAGTAAGGAGTAAGAACAATAAAAGAGCAGGGTTCAGAAAGACAGAATCTGACGATTAATGTTACAGGGTGCGATGGATAAATTATTGTTTACGCAAAAAAGGAAAATAACACTGACATCTCATTTAAAAAATATATTTACCAAAGTTACACAAAATATCTTCAAAAACTAATGAGTAAATTTATTCAGTAAAATCGCCATTGCCTTCTATCACGACCTCCAGAATCTCTTGCAACTCTTCTGGACTGCCTCCTTGTTAACGTTGCTGAGTGATGCCATAATCCTTGCCTTCAATTCATCTGTGGTGATTTCAAGGTGTTTTGTTGGTCTCTCGCTCAACTGCGCCCCACACATAATAATCAAGGCTGTTGCACTCTGGGAAGTTAGGTGGCCAGATTAAAGAGGTGATGTGGTCGCAGAAATTGTCTGACAACCATGACTAGGTTCTCTTACTTATGTGACATGATGTAGAGTCCTGTTGCAGCAGCCACTCTTGACCCAGGACAGCATTACCTACTCATCGCACTTGATGTAGGCCTCCGTGTTGAGTCTGAGGATCTGTGGGATGATGAAAGGAGGCATAACGTCGACATCACTAGTAATCATTCCAAAAACTTTCGTATCCGCCATTAGACTCATCCAATTCTTTCTGAATACTCTGCACTGTCTCCAGATTGGCGCCCAAACACTCTGAAATGTTCGTATTGGAGATTGAGACGCGAATGCCAAGCAATACAGCATGCCGTTTCCAAATTTCTGGCGGTGTGAATTGCGTCATGTTGCTCTCACAGACGGTGCCCAACTGATCCTACTATACTGCGCAGTCGATAAATTCAAAAACAAACAACGGGCATACGTGAAATTAAAAATATAAAGTGGCAACAGTTTACCTATCATTTAAACTTTTGAAGAGGGTAGGTGACAGGAAAATCGGAAGAGAATTCCACATCCGGAATGTGCGAGAAATGAAACGATCAGAATAGAACGTACGATTACGTCTAGCTATTTAAGGAGTAAAATGATGAGACCTAATTTCCAAACTAGTGCTACGCTTAATTTCAGGATGAAGGAGTATCAATGAGGAAACCTCGTCAGAATAATTACCATGAAGACTTTTATAGAAAAGACAAAGGGAAGATAAGTTAAAGCAGTGGAAAAGTCACTGAAGCTGAGATGCCAGGTCAGGACCAGCTCCTTTACAAATTCTTCATTTGATTTTGCTAAGAATCTAGTGATATATAGCAAGAACGCAAGACCAGATGTGGCAGGAATATTCAATGATAATAATAATAATAATAATAATAATAATAATAATAATAATAATACAGGCGTGTACGTCAAGTTTTGAATACCAAGATGAATACCCCGCCCCAAAGAAAACAAAACAGAATATCATAAATCCATTGGCTGTCTCTGTGGTGAAACGTGCAAGATGGCTTCCGGCAAGAAAAGATGCCTGGCACGAAACAGTGAACCAAATTTCATAGCGCTCCATTTAGTATTTGATCCAAAATAATCATTCCACCTCTGTATATGATTAAAACAGAAGGAGACATAATGTTTATAAGTCACAAAGATTCACTCACCCAAGGACAAAAATCGTTGGTCAAGCTAAAAATGTGGAAAAAAGACTTAGGGAGTTACTAAAGGGAATTAACTTAAACTGAGACATCCAGAAAAGGCATGACATGAAATTAAAGGAATCTACTTGAAACGTGGACTAAATAATAGGTTCTGTTCGAAATTCCTACGTATATCACCTGAAGAACGTAGGAGGGTACAGCAACCGAAACGTCATGAATATGACAATAAAAATGAGGACAACAATGTACATAATGTAAACAGTTACATTATCTCATCTCAAAAATATAGACAGATCCTGAAGTAGGCCGGAGCGTACTATGGCAGAGAAGTGGTTAAATATGATAATAAAGATGAGGACAACAATGTACATCCTGCCATATCTCTTTTTTCTATCTGGTAGATTACGTTTGCCTTTGTTTCCTTTTTTAAAATTTTTGCAGCTTCAATATACATATTGTTTTATTTGCATTTCTTCACCCACTTGGAACTGCATTTTGAACACGTTGGCTTCTTTTATTACTGAAAAAAGTTTCTTACTTCTTTCATGTTCTTTGACACGGATCAAGATCCAGCCTTCTACAGTTTCCAGATATCTTTGGAGGTCACTAGTTGTAGTTTTGTAAGACAGTTCTAGTTGAACTAATCCTCTGCCTCCTTTGGATCTGGGCACATGCAGACGTTCAATATCCGCCTTGCGATGATGCATGCGGTGGCACGCGAGAAGCTTTCTCGTTTTGGCGTCCATTCGGTTAATGTCAGCTACGGTCCAGTTAAGCATGTTGAAACAAGATTTCACCACAGAGACAGCCAATGGATTTATGATATTCTGTTTTGTTTTCTTTGGGGCGGGGTATTCATCTTGGTATTCAATACTTGACGTACACGCCTGTATTATTATTATTATTATTATTATTATTTGTGTATGTTATGTTTCCTGCTTTATATCCTGTAGAGCTGGGGCCAAACTATGGCCCTTAGGCCCTATAGGAGAATTGTCATTTAACTGATAGCACTTTTCTTAGTATATGGGATGTTCATAGTAAGGCGATCTTCTGGACAACTTGTATGTTAATGTTACCTGGAATATTGTTAGTAAAATTGTCCATACCTTTTCTCACGAGACCCAGAGCTCCGATTACTATTGATACAGCCTTAGTCTTCATTCCCCAGATCCTGTTAATCTCGATCTCCATGCCATTGTATTTGGACAATTTCTTGATAATTTTCATGGAGGCATATCTCTTAGATGGTATTGCTATGTCAATAAGCAGACACTTCCTGAATTTATTGTCTTTATGATAATATCAGGTCTTTTGGCTTTTATTTCTCTGTCAGTTTGACTTGGCATGTCCCAGACATTACATCGTTATTTTGGATAACTGTGTCTGGTTGGTACTTATAAACTCTCTCAGTGGTTTCGATTTTGTGCTTCTTGCATATCTTCCAGTTCACATATGCCGCTACCTTGTTATGTCTCTGAGTATATTCATTTTTTGCTAGTTCCGCACATCCTGAGATAATATGATCGACAGTTTCATCATATTTCCCGCAGATCCTGTATTTTGTGTGAGAGGCTTTAGTCCTGAGCTGCAAGAATAAAGGCTTTCTCTCTCTGCCTCCAACCTAGTGCTCCTCACCCACAGATGTGTTTTCTCATGGCCCAAGTCTGCTTCTTTCTTTATTTTTAGATATTTACCATGCAACGCCTTGACCTCCCAGTTTGTTTGTTTTTTTTTTTTTGTAATTCTATTTGTTTTGCTTTCTGTTTTACTCGTTTTGTATAGATGGTAGGGTTTCATGTATATTAAGCTGTTTCTCGAAGAGTGCAGCTTCTTTATTGATGGAGTAGATTTGGTGTTTGTAGGAGAGGATCCTTGGTTTTTGTGAGGTAAGCTACCAATTGTCGTAGTTTTTAGAGTTCGTTCAAGTTGGATTATACCTCGGCATCTTAAAGTTTTTATACTTACAGCCTCTCAACATCTGATTTCAGGTGGCACATCTTTATTTAAGTAAGAATTTTTCTGATCTTGGTATCCAATCTTTTAATGTCATTCAACTTCAATTTAATAAGGCTGGAGCTTTATGTTACTACGGGTATAGCTAAGTTATTGATAGCCTTCATTTTATTGACCCCATTAAGTTCGCTTTCTAGTATCAAATGCATTCTCCTTTAATAGTCTTTTCGGAACTTTTTCTTCATAATTGGTGTATTCCGTATCCTCCTTCATTCCTAAATATTGGTATGTAACATCTTGGTTCCTTAGTCTTGCTTTTAATATCAAGGTCTATATCTGTACTTTTGGTTAGTTTACCTTCTTTGAAGGTGGCTTTGGCACATTTGTCGATTCCGAACTCCATCCTAATGTCTTTACGGAAGGTTTTGACAATACTGTGTAGATTTTTCTGCTGGTTGTCGTCCTTGGCAAACGTTTTAAGATAATCAGTATAGTGTAGGTGATTCCGTTTGCCATTCTGAGTGCTATCAGTAGCTACTGTTGTTCAATCAGCAGTTTGAAGTGACGCTCATACAAATACAGAAGATTAGTGGTGACAGTGGATCTCATTGGAGAATCAAGCTTTTGCTACTGATTAGTCTCAATGTTAAAGAATATTGTATGGTTTAGGTTCAATTTAGTCTTCCACTTTTTCATGCTGTCCGTTATGAATTGACCGTTGTGAGGCATATTATTATTATTATTATTATTATTATTATTATTATTGTTGTTGTTGTTCTTATTTCCTTTCAATTCTGTTGTATTAGATATTCCCTTCCGAATCTCAACCAATGACATAAGGTCAGAGATTGCTTCATGACTTTTTCAACTGATCATATTTAGAAAAAAAAACATAAATCTATGATCACACATTTTACATAGATAAAGTTCTCCGTACTGAATCTAGTCGTGTGTGCAATATATATATATATATATATATATATATATATATATAGAGAGAGAGAGAGAGAGAGAGAGAGAGAGAGAGAGAGGAGAGAGAGACGAATAGACGAAATAGACTAAAAAAAACAAACAATGAACTCAAATAAACAAAGTAAATAATAAACAAATTAGCAAACCATTATGACCAAAATATTAGGCTTTAAAACGCAAACCAAAAAATCGGACGAAAATAATAGCTATAACGGTTATATAACGATAAAAAAATAAAATAAAAATAAATAAATAAATAAAAATACTACGTTACTTAAAAATTGAAAACCGAAAAGACAAAATATAGAGTATAACAATTAAATAATAACAAGTAAAATAAATTAACCTAAATTCATCCAAATAAATGAATAAACTAACAAAATGATCCCGATAAACTAACCGTTAGAAGAAACAAATAAAGATAATCAATCCAGATAAATACATGAAGTAATAAACAAATTAAAAACTGTTCCCGCCAAAATAATAGCTAGAATAAACTACAACAATCACCCCAAAATTGAATAAATAGCTTTATCTTCCCAAAACAAAACAAAACTATAAAATAAGCGATGTAAACAAATTTTTACCACGTTAATAAAAACACCGATTAAAAAATGAAAAATAAATAAAGAAATATATAAGATAAGAAATAAAAATAAAAAATAAAAATAAAAAATAAATATAAATATAAACAAGCGAAATAATTTAACCCGAATAAATAAACAAACGAATTCCGAGTCTATTTCTGAGATGAGGTATTTACATTATTCGGACTATTGTCCTCATCTTTGTCGCCATATTTATCACAACGTTTCGGCCGTTGCACGCTCCGGCCTTCAAGTGGTTGAAATGTCGAACTGAACCCTTTATTTCGATCACTGGGGTAGACTGTTCTAGTTCCACGAGCCATGTTTGATGGATGTCAATTATCAGTTATCTCCTGCTAATTTTCCCTCTGAAAGTTCTCCACTGCCTTAACCGGGTATTGAACTCAGACACTTTGCAAAATTGTAATATGAGCACTGGTAAAAATGGCTGCTGAAAACATTAGGTTTATAATACCCAGAAATTCATACCCAGATGTTCTCAAGGACATATGGCACAGTGGATAAAGGCATTGGTTAGATCCAGTGACAGACACAAAGAGTGTAAGGCAGTGGAGAACTTATCAGAAGATAACTGATAACTAACATCCATCAAACATGGCTACGCAGTGATCGAAATAAAGGGTTCAGTTCGAAATTCCAACCACCTGAAGAAGGCCGAAGCATACAACGTTGTGATAAATATGGCGACAAAGATGAGGGCAATAGTCTGTAACATAGACTACCCACAATGCACCACTGACCAGTATATATATAAATAGCCGAGAAAAATAACAGCACTGACGATTGCATCTTGAATGAAACAGACTGTCGCCTCTAAGTGTTGACTTCTATGTTCACTTTTATACACACTCTATCTCTGATACTGATATTGATATCTTTATCCCATAAATATAGTACATCTTAAGACTTATGTTTCTTCAGATGTTTCTTCCGATTTAACCAGTAGAGAAGACAATATTTATGAATAAAGACAATAGGAAAACTACTAATTGCTGACGCGTTTCGTCCAAAGTAAATTCATTTCGTATTTTGCTTTGATAAAGTCCACATTGGACGAAACGCGTCAGCAATTACTAGTTTTCATATTGTCATTTTTATTCATAATTTCTTCATATATATATATATATATATATATATATATATATATATATAGTAGATAATAATCAACTAACTTTTATTGTTCTCCCTTTTTAATGCTGTTCTCTTTTTCTCATATTCTTTCAAAATTATTAACCCCTTATTAACGTCTTAGTGGCTTTATTCCTGAAATGACAATATATATATATATATATATATATATATATATATATATATATATATATATATATATATGATTGATGTAGAGTGGATTTACTAGTATTTTTTATATAGTCAACTTCATCTATTTTTATTGTATCGCCAGGAATTAGTTTCATACAAAATTATTATGAGGTCCACCCCTTTTTGATATAAGTGGACTCGACCTGCTGTCGTTAAATACCCTCAGTCAGTCAGAATATAGAGAAGAGGAACGGGGTGGGAAGTATATAGACATTGTGATTGAGTTGGAGGGAGAAGTCACTGTTACAAGCACGCCCGACTCTAAGGAAGTTTACTTCGAGACTGTATATAGTGATCTTTGATTAATACTAACCGGCGTTCCTGGATTTATTAACAGCATTACCTTTTGTATTTTGTGTAAATACATTTAATTTCTTATCTCAAATACTTGCGTATGTCATTTATTGGAGACCGATTTTTCATCTCGGAATCCACAACAAAAATCTTACATTGTTCTCATTGAAGTTAGATGGATTCGTGATGTCAAATAACACAGAAAACAGTCTAAGAAGAGGATGCCTTTGAAGAGAAAAGTTTCAGAGAAAATGTGTTTTTAAAGGCTCTATTCGAAAAGGTACTATGACCATCGAGGCTCTCTGTGGCCTAGAAGTTGGAGAACGTCAGATCTAATGAATCCTACTGGAGAGCGTATAGTTTTCTCTAATAAGATTTCTCGAATATTCAGGCCAGAAGACGAAAATAAATATACTGTTTAATAAATAAACGCAAGGTCTATTCAGATAACGTTTAAGTAATATATATATATATATATATATATATATAGTTAAACCTAAACAGCCAGACAAACCTACCAAGGCTTCACCTAAGCGGATCGTCAGGGAAGGATGGCTAAAAAGGTAAAGAAAGAACAGAATATATTCCGAGCGAGAATAGTTTCTTATAGTTATAAGATTTCTATTAATAATATATATATAAACACGTATATGTAAAACTATAGACATTAGTATCCTGTTTAATCTTATAAAGTTGGCATTAATAAAAACGGATCAGCGACTAAAAAAACATAACGCAACACCCGGCCATTCACAATAAAACAACAGACTTTGTAAAGAAACATTGAAGGACAAGTACAAAGATGGCGATGCCGATTTGTAAGTAAACTGTTTGCTTCTTAACATGTCTAACTCTCTTTCGAAAAGTTTGCTTTCTTTCAATGTCTTCCTTCTTGCGCATTGCTGTATTTTTGTACTTTTTCTTTTCATTCGGCATTCCTTTCATTTCTGCAGCCGGCAAGCTTTGATGACACTCCATGCAAAGCGGTTCGTTAGAATAACATAAAGCGGTACGTAAGAGTAGAGGATAAGAACCACTCGTGAAATCGAGCTTCTTTTTTTTTTCCTTTCCATATCGAGAACTAACTTACATATTTCGAAATCACTTTCGATGTTTCTTTCAAATTTACTACAACGGGGAATAAATAATGTCCGTTAGTTGTCTGCACGCCCTTATTAACACACACACGCATATATATATATATATATATATATATATATATATATATATATATATATATATATATTAACCGGCCTATTATATCTACACACACACACATACACGCACACACATATATATATATATTTACCGGTTGTTATATCTACACATACACGCACACACACACGCCCGCACAAACATATATATATATATATATATATATATATATATATATATATATATATATATATATATATATATTAACCGACCTATTATATCTGCACACAGAGACACACACACACACATATGTGTGCGTGTGTGTGTGTGGATATAATAGGTCGGTCAATAAAATTTCAGGAATAAAAAGACAACAAAATTATAAAAATATTGGCAATAAGTTTGAAGATTCTTACAATCTAAAAATATTTTCTGGCTTTAAATAACCTGATAAACCGTAATAAACAAATCAGTCTTACTGTCACTTACTGTTCAGCTTTGTAAATCACTAGCGGGTCTTAAGTACCGCTTACGATTATCGAACAAAATTTCATAACTGAATCAGTTAAGGTGTCATATCCTCATACGTCGAAACCGACGGGAGAGTGCATTATATATATATATATATATATATATATATATATATATATATATATATATATATATATTTAACCTGCTAAATATGATTTTTACTAACAAATCACTCATAAAAATGGCGCATTTTTTGTATTGCTACTTTTCTTAGGATCAGCAGACATTATCTTTTCACTATTTAAAAAGTGTTTCACACATTATATATATATATATATATATATATATATATATAATTAAAATATACTTTGAGCTACTCTATATTTTTATATAAAAGTGCTCAATATCAGAGCATGTATAAATATAAAAGTGGTGGTTAACACCGACTTACCACTAAAGTTGTAATACCTCAAATTTTCATGAAACTTTATGGGGATTTTTTAAAAAAATTATGAAATAATGGATTTGAGAGAATGCGTTGTGATCCTCACAACATTTTTTTTTATTTTAATGCAAACAATAATACAAATAACATTTAACATGGGACAAAATTATTGACCCTCTTGATTATTGTCGACATTTTTTTTTTTTTGATAGTTCCTTACAATATCACTACACACACTGATAGGTATTTTGCTCCATTCTTCCTTGGCAATAGTTTCTAGTTCCTCCAAATTCAAAGGTCTTCTTTCTCTTACTTTTTTTATTCAAATATGCCCATAAATTCTTATTGGGGTTTAGGCCAGGATTTTGTTCCGGGTTTCTTTTGTTCCTTAATTTTTCTGTCATCCAAGCATTTTGTATCAGTTCGTGTCGTATGTATCCGGGTCCTTGTCATACTGGAATGCCCAGTGGCAACCCAAAGACAGCTTCCATTCACTTTGTTTTATATTATTTTTAAGAATAGCCACATACTTTATCTATGATCCCCTCTACTCTCACTAGTTCTCTTGGCCCAGAAGCAGCAAAACATCTCCAAAGCAGAATGATTCCAAGGGAATTTTCCTTCGGCGACAAGCTCGGTGCACCCCTTGATAAAAAGCATCTGGTACTGCCTTCTTTGATACATTCAATCCTGATATTCTTACATTATTAACAATGTCCTTTGTCGTTAAGTGGAATTTCTTCGCGATATCTCTTACAATTTTAATTTCCATTCTCTCAGAAATTAACCGTTTTATACCTGTGTCCTTAATTTATTATTTCTTCTTGATAACGTTACGAATTGTCGATCTAGAAACATTTAAACGCTTGGAATGTGTTGTACATCCATCACTTTGTACACATGAACTATTTTCATTCAGAGCTTCTATTCAAGTTCAGCCATCTTCACCCTGATTGCAGAACGAATGAGTTATTGTGGTATGTGACATTCACATATTGTCTTCTTCATTACCTTCTTAGAATGTTATATAATCAAGTCAATGTTATCTACATGTTGTGGAGCAATTTCGCAGTGGAGGCTTGTATTTGTACTAAATCGGTTCTAAAATAGGTTCGACGTACAAAACGTTAGGAACTTGATATAATAGGTATTACGCAGAGTAATCTTGTGTTTGCTCATACTTTCGTATTCGACTAACTGTCGTCCAACCTCAACTAGTATTTAGTCACCCCCCACGAGGGTATCATGTGGCACAAGGCTGGTTTAACGTGGGATCTCCGAGCCCGTGGGCTCGGCCAAAAATATACCCTTTGAACCCGTATAAACGGGTTCAGGGTCGGTTTACCTCCCCAAACGAGACTACGCCCTTCGGCGTAGCCTCGGTCGGGTTCCTCCCCGCCCGAAGGCAGAGAGTTCAACCGTTCAGCCGGTCGTCCGACATCGACTAGTATTTAGTCACCCCCCACGAGGGTATCATGTGGCACAAGGCCGGTTTAACGTGGGATATCCGAGCCCGTGGGCTCGGCCAAAAATATACCCTTTGAACCCGAAAAACGGGTTCAGGGTCGGTTTACCTCCCCGAACGAGACTCTGCCCTTCGGCATAGCCTCGTTCGGGTCCCTCCCCGCCCGAAGGCAGAGAGTTCAACCGTTCAGTCGGTCGTCCGACATCGACTAACCCTCGATTTTGTTATTACTCCTACTTATATTAGGTGGGAGAGTCTATTAACTATAGAATAGGGGTGTTTCACCATAACACTACATTTTCAAAGGCTGTTTGTCTTAAATTCCAAATTAAGAACAAAAAAACATTACAATTGCCATCGAGCAAAATTATTTCATATTTCCGATAAGTGGGTTGAATAATTTTGGACTGCACGAATCTTAAGAAAAATCTATTACTATGAATATAATTGATCGAATCTTATAAAAATTTCACAAATTATTTAAAACTAAATACGCAAACTATTTGTGTTCAATTTAGTAAGTACTTGCAAATATTTGTATTTCCCTTGAAAATATGCAATAATTTAGTCATCCCGAATAATTATGTCCATAACTGCAGCTATCAAAATAATACTTATAATCAATTATGTTAGCTTCTTATTCAGTACAGTAGCATAGAACATCTTTAAAAAAAATTGTTGCTGTTAGCATTGTAGACTCAACCGTTGAATATAGAGCCAGAGTCTGTGATGATTCGTCCAGAAATTATATGTTTACGGGTGAAGTTTCTAGCTCACACCCAACCGCTTTTAAATTAGAGTTGTCCTTCTCCTATGTATTATTGCAGTCCATTTATTAATCCCTAACTTAGGTAAGAAAATTCCCATTGGTACTTGTGGAGAAGCGAAAGCAAACGCAACGACCTAGACTGAAATTCAAGCTCTACCCGCCAACCCCCATTTTTCGCGCCGGTAACCGCTAGCCGAACAGCACATGCCAATCAGTATTTGGTCGCACGAAGTATGCACAGGAGGTCAGTCGGAAAAAAAGTATCAGGATGTCACTTGATCAGAGAGAAACACAGCGTGAACATTCTCCGGAGGTTTATACATTCGACAGTGAGAAGTCATTGATTTGTCTTGTATATGATGTTGCCGTTGCATTAACATTGAATATGCCTGAAGCTTTCATTGAAACTTGTGTGATATGATGCCCTGAGGAAATGGCCTGATCAGGGTCTTACCTGGAAAGACCTTGATGCCATTCAAAAACACCTGTCGAAAGGAACGCAACGATATCGTTTGGAATTCGAATACGATAAGCCAGTCCCGCCTGTGCCGTTATCCGATACGCTATGCTAATTGGTCCTAGATTATGATATATTTTTCTAGAGACAACCGGCATTTACATGTGCGACACTATGATTGGAACACCCACATGGAAGAGGGGGGTGTTCTATTATATCTCGTTTGCAACGGTTTCAATAATACAACGAGAAAATACCCGACTAGAGTTTACAATTACAGCTATTACATTTTCACAATTTACAGTTGAAAGACGAAAGCTGTGGAAACTGAAGTCTTGGGAAAATAGCAAAAAAATTCTCTTATGCTCCCACAAAGTATATTAATACAGTAAGAATCCAGAGTATATCAATATATACTTTAATATAGGAAAAACTTAAAATTTCTTCTATTTTTGGGTGGGGTATCAAATCCGTTCAGTTGGCTGACGGTGTTTTTGAAGTTAAGTGTTCTAAAAAACACCCACTTGACTGAAGAGAAAAATACTTAATAAATAAATAATTTTTTGAGGTCAAGTGACATCAAACCGGACAATATTGATTTCCGATTGCTGATCGACTTAGACTAACCTTCGGATAGTTCCGATGCCGCTCGTTCGTGTTGTCAGCTATACGTCGTGATGTTGAGATAGAGATTTGCTGGGAGGAACAGTCGAAGGGGATAGCGGATTTATTAGTTAGGCATGACAGAAGTTGTCCCAGGTGTTACCTCCTTGCTCACTCATATCGCACATGCGAAGCTCTGAATAAAACACCTGAGTATATTGAAAATTTGCATTTCTTGACGTCGCGTCAAGAAATGCAAATGTTTATTTTCATCTTGCGTTTCGTTGTGAGCTTGCAGTTGGTGCTTCCCCGGTTTTTGTTGCACACCGGCACGAACAAGAATAGACAAACGGCCTGGGGTCGCCATAGATCGATCGGGGGAAAGCTGGTTGAGAGTCCTGTGTTATGTTTACATGTGCAACTATATTCATACAGAAAGAAGCAGAGACTATCAAAATATACTTTAACAGGTACAAAGGGAAAACTTAAGTATACGTTCTGTTTTTAAAGGTTTACAGAATTTCGCCCGAGCGGTACATTTCACCTGAAATGATCAGTTTTCCAATGACTATTCGGAGGTTGATGCGTGCGTGGCGTAACAGTAATTGACATGTAAAATGGTATCGGCAGGCCGGTTTCAGATCCCAGTCGCCGTTATTGCGTTTATTAACAGCCTTGAGAAATGCTTACACCATCTCCCCCTCAAACAGTTATAGGTAAAATAACAAGAGTTTTAGGTTATTTAATCTCAGAAGGGCAACAGTTTCTTTCTCTCTATAAGGATGACGTTGAGAATGGTTCTCCTTTCTATTCTTTGTAGCTTTTAGCAAGGTTTGTCTTTCCACTGCCCCTCCCACTCCCTTTTCTGTGATCCATTTACACAAGCTTGTTAAATACTCACTGTTTCCCTCTGACGTTTCAGGACATTTCTCTCCACGACGTTCTCTACTTTCCCGGTCTTAATAACTTTTGCCTTTTTGCCACAACTTCCTGGCTTTAAACATATGTTTGATAAGCCATAATAAAAGCCTCAATCAATCTGTATAATTACAGATGAAAACGAAATTTAAGAAAATGTATAAATTTAAGGATTAAAAAATTAATGTCCTTGCCGAGATATTTAAACCACCAACCCTATAGTCATAATCCTGGTCAGTCTTCACAAAGATAATTTTACAATTTTTTATGTGCCGAGTCTTTCCAGAACCGGTGTGATCATTACTCAAGGTAAGTCCTAATCACACACGAACTGAACTTCCTGTTTTTTCTTACTCTAAATAATTGTTCACGCATTACCATAACCATTTGTCTCTCTTTTGTCATCAGTTCACATGAATTCGTTAGGTAGCTTATTAGCTGTTTTTCTCTTTTCTTGCCTTCACGTGAGTGTTAAATTTTCTAGGCATTCTTTCCTCATTATGAATTCCAGAAAATTCAACCGTCTCTTTCTGTTTGTATTATAGTAGATGTTACCTTGTATTTTCCTTAAAACCTCTTCGTTGCTCACATATTATGTCTATGATACTCTCAGCATTCGTCAGTAGAAATAAATGTGTGTCGTTTCAATGTTCTTCATACTGTGGGGGAACTTACCAGCATTTTCGAACATATAGAAATTACATAATATACTTTCTTTCTTTCTTTCTTTCTTTCTTTCTTTCTTTCTTTCTTTCTTTCTTTCTTTCTAAGGATATTTTCCTATCTTATTAATTTGCTTAGTTCCTGAAAGACGCCCTTCTCTATTTCCATTCGACATCTGTTTTCTGAGTCATATTCTCACTGCTATATTAAATTGTTGTATCTGATTGACTTTGACACTCCCATTGTGTAGTTAAGAGCTTGGGTTGTCTCTTTTACTGACGACCATAAATTCTCTTCTCTTACAGTTAATTGTTCAATGTTCTTGCTTTGTCGAAAGGTTTTGTCACTTCTCTTTCTGAGTCTGCCATCAACACAATGTCATCTGCGTATCTTATGTTTTTAAAGGTATATCAGTTAACAATAAATCCTGATGGAATTCCTAATTTCCTTAGGATCTTTACTTGACTGAATATGATGAGATAATCAACTTTACCTTCCTTGTTTTAATATAGTGCCATTGCTTTAGGTTTAATCAAAATTAAAACTTATGCTCTAATATTTTTAAAACATTACACTCTGAGTAAGGAGGTAATTATAATACATTAAGACACTAGGACTTACCTAAAGTGAAAAAGAATGAAAAGACTTTAATAAATAGAAAGGACAATAAAAGAAAAGGATTCACGAAGGAAGAAAATGGCGATTGACGTTGCACTTAATATTTTTAAAACTGTGGGGGACGGAGGAGCTATAGATTGGAAACAAGTTCCACAGAGGATAAGTGCAAGAAATGAACTATTAGAATATAACTTACGGTTAAATCTGGCTATTTCAATAGTAATAGCATGAAACTGGGTAGCCAATTTAGTAGAACGTTTTAATTCATACCGTCGAGTTAGCAATGAGGAGAGCAATATTTATTTTGCAAAGATACAAAAATGTGGCACATTCTTTCTTACCATCCTTACTACATTCACCATAATACCTCAAAGTCTCTATGAAGTCCTAACTAACCCCCAGATGTACAGTTGTTTCACTGGGGGGGGGTTAAAAACGTTTTTATTTTTTAGAGGAAAGTTAATTAGATTGACATTGCATTTTTGAAGATCAAAGTTGACTGAGAAGCAAGAAACCGTAAAAGTTCCACAAGTGAGAAATGTGGGAGAAAAAACTGTTAGCATATAACTTAAGGCTAAATATAGACATTTCAACTGTAAAATGAGAAGACCATAGTACCATAGAGGGAAGTAATATTTATTTTGCAAAGATATAAAAATGTGACAAAAAGCCAAAAGTTGGGAAGAGGAAGGCTGGTCTTCTGTCTTATAATCAAACCTAGCTAGCCACAATTACTGCCCCATACATACTACAGTATTGCTTAAACAAAAACAACACATTTTTCTTACCATTCTTACTACAGTCACCATAATATCTCTAAGTCTCTATAAAGTCTCCATATGTACAATTTTTTGTCCGTGGAGAGAGGGGAATAAAAAACAACAATTTAAAAACCTAATCCCAATGTATATTTACAATGTATTTTAATATATATTTACAAGAAACTAAAAACAGTGTTAGTAATTAAAAAAAATCCCACAATCCTTACTTGTGACAGAAACGTCAATTAATTGGACGAAATTAATGCGGGACTTAAATAATTTAAAACAGACCTTTGCCCAACCATTCACGCAAAAACCACACTCATTCAAACACATCAACAAATGCGAAAAGCACACTCGAAATACGAAAAGTGCCCCGCATCCACCAGAGAACTGACATCTCTGGACGCTTAACAGGGAGGGTAGGGGGAATTAAATTAAATAAATTGGGTGGATAGAAATGAAAGAGGCGTATGACATACATCCGCTAGCTAAGTTAACTTCAAAAGAAAAAAGTAAGGGCAAAAACAACCCTAAACAAATCTAATTTTGGGCTGGGTTGCCTATGTTCAACACAGAGTTCTCAATATCCTGATGCGTCAAAGTACCACGTAAGATAGCAATACTTATTTTTTGTTTATATTTTTGAGATGAGGTATTGTAATTATTGTTCGGACTGTTGTTCTCATCTTTACTGTCATATTCACGGCATTTCAGCTGTTGTACGCTCCGGCCTTTTTCGGGTGATTAGAATTTTAAACTGAACCCTTTATTTCGTCCAATGGGATAGATTGTTCTAATTCCACGTGCTATCTCTCTTCCGGATATCTCAGTTATCTCCTTTTATCTCAACTCTCCAAGTTTTTGTTCACCACCGTAGCCAGGTATTGAACTCACAAAACTTTTATCTAACGGGCCATGTGTCATCGACGACACATGGCCCAGTGAATAAAAGCGTTGGTTTGATCCAGTGACTTGACCCAAAGAAGGCCGGAGCGTATAACGGCCGAAACGTCGTAAACATGCCAATAAAGATGAGGACAAATGTCCGAAAAATTTAAATAATGTAAATAACACATTCTTGCTTACCATTCTTACTACAGTCACCATTATACCTCATTGTCTCTATGTAGTCCTAACTAGTTCCCCATATGTTCAATTTGTCTGGGGCGGGGAATATAATAACAATATCTAAACATTAAACCCCAATGAATATTTACAATGAATATAAGGAGGAGATCTCATTTTAAAAATTGCCATGAAAATATTTATAGAAAAAACAGAGGGAAGCCTCGGCATGGTGGTGGAAAGTGACTGAAGTCGAGAATTAAATTAAATATATTTCTAATATTTTTGGTGTTGATAATTCATTGTTTTTTTATAAACTGAATTCCTTTCGGTTTTTAAAAGCAATCGAATGACGAGGCAGAAAAGCAGAGATGTTAGAATCGCATCCTGGTATAAAATACGGACATTTTCCGAAGTCTTAAGGCTTTGTTACATTTTCTATCTTCATCGCCATATTTTTTTTTTTTTTTTTCATTTCTTGATAAATGATTCTTCGTCTTCTTTTGTCATGGGAAATAAAATATTAGAAACAACAACAAAAAAAACACTGAAAGACTTCATGGCAGATCAAAAAACAAAGAGACAAGTTGGCTGATAAAAAATAAATCCATAGCTACACTAAGAATTGGCTTTAACAGCAGAAGTGTCATCTTCTTTAGCAATTCTCCCCCTGTCCCTCTTTATTTCCCTATCTTCCCACCTCTATTTCCTTTTATCCCCCTCTCTCTTCCTATCTCTCCTTCTATACCCCTCTCTCCCTTTCCCTCTATCTCACTTTCTCTCTTTTCCTCAATTCCACATCCTTATATCTCCACCTTTCTTTCCCCCTATTCCTCTCTATCTCTATCTCATTCCCTCTGTTCCCCCCTCTCTCTCTCTCTCTCTCTCATTCCCTCTGTTCCTCCCTCTCACTCTCTCTGTTTCCTTCTCTCTATTTCACACTATCTTTCTTTTCCTCTTTCTCAGGCAAGTCGTTCGAATAATCTCTTGACGTCTTAAAACTACCTTCCGGTTTGTCCATTGTGCAATCATTTAATTAGCATTCGACGGAAAAGTAATTAACAGAATGCATTAGTCAACCATGAAAATGTTGATTATATTGTTTAAGTCTCGGGGTGGTAAGACGAGCTAAAAGAGATTTGTTGGAAACAAAACAGTGAAAAAAGAAGTTAAGCGTGATGACAGGGCGTCAACATGCAAAAATGGCCGCTTAATGTCGAATCTGAAATCAATGGAATTCATTGTTGATAAGGAATGTCGACAACCTTTTTTTTTTCTTCCTGAATTTCTCCAGCACCAACGTCTATCTGTCACAATTTCTAATTTATTTGATATACCTCTATGGCCTTCATTTTCTTTACCAATTTTTTTCTCCTTTTTTAATCTTTACCTCGTTACCGTTATTTTCAATATTCCTCCATTTTTCTACTCTTCAAACTGTTCGTCATTTTCACTCTGTGGCCCCCTTTTCTTCTTTTTGCGTCTTTTTTTTTTATTTCCTGTTTTTATTTTCATTATTTCTTTCTTTTCATTCTTTCTATTTTCATTGGACATCGACATTTCTCTAGGTTTTTCATTTCTACTACTCTATTTTTTTTTTTTTTTTAATAAATCTTCTTTAATCCCGAATTCTTCCGGATCCACTAAACCTACCCACGTTGGTCTCGGCAACAATTTACTGGCGTTGTCAATCCAAACTACATCTAATCTTCTTCCTGTAGACAAAACTATTCTAAGTAAATATCCGTTTGTCCAAAATGGTCTTACTGTTTATTAACTCATTAGTACTCACTGTTCAATTTTGTTGATGGTTAATAATTAAGGATTACACTACGTAACATGTTTTGTTCTTAGGTCTTGACTGTTATTTCCGATTTGATTATACCGAGAGATTATTACAAATCGCTAATATTTTCTTCAAACTTTTTTTTGCGGCCAGGATAATGATATTTCTAAAATTTACCTATTTCTTTGAGAAAACTGGTGAATTTGAGCATTCTCTTTTCCGCAATGTGGGCCCAAAACGACACATGATTCAAAAGTATCATTTATTTTAAGATTACAAAGGAGAGACGACAAAAAATTTAGAAAACAACGACAACTTGTCTGCTCTTGGACAGTTAGAAGTAAACTGGATTGTTAAGCTTCCATTCCCTGTATTTATACTGCCATCTATGTTGCCAAACCGTTCTAAAAATTCTTGGAACTTTACTTTTCACATGCCATTCTTTAGCAGACACGAAGGTTAAAGATTTCCGATAAAACATTATGTTTGTTAGTTTTTTGACGTGAATTTCTTTCCTTCTGCTTGGACAGTCTCCAACTGAGGGTGTTCCTACTTGAATAAATGTGATTCCTATGTCGCCCTAACTGCCTCATCTTTCAAACTTAAAAGTAAACTCTTCCGATCCCATTCTGCTTTGTTTACTATTCCTACTCACGAAGAGACATCTGGTGTGTCAGCCTGCAGGGGGCGCATGCGCAACTAGTTAAGCTCGGTCAACTGACAAATAAAACTGTTGTAGTATTAGGTTGTTGCAAAAATAATTTCGTTTTCTAACATATGTTACTATGTGATAAAACGAAATTATTTTTGCACCAACCTAATAAAAGTGATATTTAGCATCGTCCATTTTAATTCACCCAGACAAAACCTGTACCTGTTAACACGTTCAATAAGATGATAAGGTGAAAAGCTTCGAGTGTCATGTCCGTTGTAGGACGAATCCATTTAATCGTTCAGACGTCAGCTACATAGAACTGTTTTCTCAAATCAACGATTTAAAATGGCTTCCAGCGAATGGACGTATTCAAGACTATCTTTCATCTGATCTCATAGACTGGCGCTGCATAATCCCAGAATTTTACCAATAAAGAACATGACTTGAGGATTTTTAAGAGTAGAAACAACTAAAATATAACACACGTAACATCAAGATCAAATAGTGGTATAAAACAAAATATTGACACTTCCACACGACTTTAAACAAATGGTTAGGAAGGAAACCACCATTAATACTAAAAAAGAGCGATAACAGTTAACGGACTTGAGAAGCCTATTGCCTGACCCTTTTAAGAGAGATATTTTATGAATTAAAACCATCAGTAACGTTAACTTTCTGGTTAATGCATACCGAATGGAAATAGTTAACCTTATCATACATATTATAACTATTATTATTAGTAGTAGTAATAGTGTTTGTTGTTCTTAATGCAGTAAGTATTAATTAGAGATATGAATTCTTTATGAATGCTTCTGCTGTTTAATTAAGCTATTGCTTGAGAAATATTAATTTTCAGCATCTCCTGTCTCGTTTCAATTCCAGTTTCGATATAAAAGACAATTTAATGTCTCTTAATCTGTTTTCATAAACGGGACAAGCAAAACAAAATGCTATATTTTAATCAACAGCTCACACCGAGGGACGAAAAAAAAAAGTGTCGAAGGTGGGGCGGGGGAGGGGGGGTCACACAATTAGTGAATTTCTAGTTGAGAATCTCAGCGCTTCTACGAATTTCCTCTTTCTTAATGCGCCATAAAACCGGCTTATGGAATGGCGGGTGACGGCGTCAGCCGAACACAGAGAAAATATCAACCTTTAAAAAAATTATTTTTAATAAATGTATGCACGCTATTAAAAAGGCATTAGCTTTAAATAAGGCGAAGAGTCAACAGAAATCATTGGAAGAAGACATTTATTTTTGTCTTGTTTATTGCATAAAAAATAGAAAGGAAAACGAAAATGATTGTATGCCTATTTTACGAGTCAGACATTACAATAATTAAATTCAATCGAGAAAATTTTCAAAATTATAAATTGTATCTTCCCGTTATTTGCGTCGTTTGCTAAAAGGACACTTCTACTTGACAGCTGAAATGTCTAGGACATATAATGTGGAAAAGATGTTTGGAGAATTCGATACTCACAGGACACATTGAAGGCAAGAGAGACAAAGGAAAACAGCACTTGGCCTACCTAACGAGCTTGAGTAAATGGATGTCTGAACAAGGTTAAAGAGAGATAACAAAAAGACAAAATTTATTAAGAGCTACAAAGGACAGGGATTTATAGAGAATCATGATTACCAATGTCCTGAAGAGACACGGCAGATAGCAGAAGAAATGTGAGTTTGTGTAAATGGATGGCTAAACAAAGTTTAGGAGAGATAACAAAAAAGAAAAAAACAGGAAGTTGTGGAGAAACATGATCACCAACGTCCTGAAGGAACACGGTACATTGACAAATAAGCAGTCATCATTATGTGCACGATATCAAAATAAAAAAAAAACTTTAAAATATACTGTATATCCTCTTTGGGGATAGACGTGAACTTGTACATTCTCATACAAATGATTGTAGAAATCGCGAATACTACTCATTATTCCATGCTTATTATATAGGAAACTTTGCTGACGAAATACATTCCTCGAACTGTTCTTGGTTTCCATTAGATTTCGGCAAGATCTTTTTGTTATTGAAACTATGTTGGAAAAAAGAGCAGGAAATTGTGGATAGCCATGATTGTCAACGTTTTGAAGAGTCACGGCCTAAATATATATCCGTCTATCCGACTACACATTTATAAGACTATATTGAATCCATTGCTAAGCCAGTTACTAAGAAAGTTTGTTCACTGTATCGTCCGAGACAATTTTTCTCCCCGGAATCTATCTTACATATCTATATGTCTACCATTCGTCCATGCTTAGTATATTGCTGCCACATATGTTTCGGTGTCCTTGCTGTTTTACTTTGAGCTCCTTGATAAAATCTAAAGAATCAGCAATATTATTGGCCCTGATCTGGCGGCTCGTCTCCAGTCACTTTCCCACCGCTGTAAGTTTGCCTCTCTGTGCCTTCTTTAGAAATACTTTCATGGTAATTGTTCGGATGAGCACTTCCCTATGGTACCTAGATTTTTGAATTTAACTACTAAACTGGCGTCGAGATCGCATCCATTTACAGTTGATCTGGCTAGATATAACAGTAAGTTCTATGCTAACAGTTTCTTTTCTCGCACTTTTCACTTGTGGAATTTCCATCTGGATCGATGGTTTCCAGGAAACTTTAATCTGCAAAAATTTAAATGAAATGTCAATCGCTATCTACTGTCTTCCTGATTGCTCTTTCTGTTCGAATTCATTATTAATGTTTCTGTTTCTAATCTTTCCACACAATGTAATCCCTTGTGTCTTAGTGGCTTTATTGCCTTGTATGGGATGATACCGATTTTTTTTAAAAAGTACGTGATGAGCGGATAGTTTGGAAAGTGAAATCGTTGCGCCATGTTCAAATTTGAGCCGATTTCTTTGCATTTACTTTCGAACAATTAACAATGTCCTTGAGTATTAACCCAATTTCAAGAATTTAAGCGGAGCACCTGATTGGTAGCTAGGCCTATTCATTTTATTACTGAAATTGCTAGATGTAACCGTAAGATCAATGTTAATCGTTTCTTCTCTCGCTCTTCTCGCTTATGGAACTCTCTTCCGTTTTTTCCTTACCTGACATCTACGATCTTCGAATTTTAAATGCAATGTCAATCTTCATTTTCTATCCCATTGAATTCTGTACTGTTATTATCCTCTCTCCTAAATAACATTTTCTGTCATTATCTTCCACTCCCAAAAACCAATAATCCCTTGCTTCTCAAGGGCTTCATCGCCTTCGTAGAGGAGGAATGAGCTTTTTTAAATGTTCATTTCTGTAGGAGAATAACAACTCCGTATTCAATACCTGCTCGTGTGCTAAATAGCAGACAGAAGCTTTTCACCCTTGTTTGACAACCGCTCTAAGAGTCTGATAATAACTAATTCAAAACTTGCTAAGTACAGATAGAAGCTTTTAAGCCGTGGTTGGCAACCACTTTAGAAGACTGACAACTCTGAATTCAAAACCTACTTGTGTGCTAAATAGCAGATAGAAGCACTTCATTCTTAGCTGTCTAGGAGACTGACTACTCCGATTTCAAAACCGGAGATGCAAATAAATTATCTTTAGCTTTGGTTGATAATATATCTAGAGATACAAAGGCCATGAGAATTTAGAAAGCAGTTGTAATTACAGTATGTGATTCAGGCTGGGAAAGGCTTGAGGTCTGAATGGATTCGGTTTACTTTAATTTGACGAAGTAGAGAAGTGAATAACTAATTAAGTATGAACAAATTAGTCTTGTATTTTTATAAGACATTAATAAAATAAACGGTTTGCCTCAACCATTGCGAACCCACTGAATTAATTTGGTTTAACATCGATCACAAATGACAAATGGGTTTGCGAGTAGTGTAACGAACACGCTCGAAGCTGATTCAGCGAACCAAGTTCAGATTCCGGGTCAGTCTGCTGCGTTCACTTCCACAGAAAAGCCCTTACGAAAGGCATGGATCTGTTTCTTTTGCTATGGGTCAAATAACAGAGTAGACTGTGTTCTCTTAAACTTGGTTAGCAACCAGTCTAAGAGAAGAAAAAACCGTGGCTGATGCAAGACGAATGCACTTCACCATCTTTATCAAAATGTATGTCAGTTTACCGCTAATGTAGAAAAAATAATTGGTGAATTATGATCTCCCCAGTCATGAATGGACAAGACATTATAAAATAGAATGCAACTGAATATGAACCGTAGTTTATTTTGCATTAATGGATAAAAATCCTGTGGCACTATGTTTGGAAAATCTCTGTAGAGGAAGAAAGTATGATTTAATATCGATTTCACCTGTGTCTCTTTTGTAGCTGCCAAATGGAATCTTTAAATTCGGGCCCACTGAGCGGCACCCACTTGACCGAAAGAGACCAAAATAGCAAAAAAATAAAATAAACGAAAATATTTGGGGGTCAAGTAGCCACAAAGCTGGACATTGATGATTTCCGGTTGCTGGTGTATATTAACAGTCGCTGTTGGGGTCGGAGGAGTCAGGTTGGTCCTTGGCGGCGATAATAATGCCACCTGTTCATGTTGAACGCCGTAATAGTGCGGTAGACAGAGAGTTGCAAGTCCTAACCAGCGAAAACTTTAATAAAACACCTAATTATATTAGGAACAGTATCCGAGTTCTCATTTACCGACAAAGAGTTTATTTTCATCTTCTGTTCCTATTGAACGTGCAGCGGATCTTTCCCAGTTTTTGCTGTTCACCGAGGTGATCGGGAATTGAGGCGCAAAGTGTCGTCATTGACTTATCGGTGGAAAGCTGTGTGAGCGTTGTGGTGTCTGTTTTATAATCTTACTTTTTGCTCTTTTTTATTATTAGATTGGTGCAAAAATAATGACGTAATAATGTCGTTTTTTAACCTTAAAAAATACGTCAAAAAACGACATTATTACGTCATTATTTTTGCACCAACCTAATAATACCGCATCAGAACTGTCGGCAATCTAAACCCCTCATTTAAAATATTATAAATATATCATCTAGTTTCTAAAATTCTTGTTAGATATTGTTTTTATATTGTAAACAAAGTTGTAAAATTTTATTTTGAAAAAAAAATGGAATTTAAAGGTCAGTATCAAAAATTAATTTTGTAAGTTTCAAAACATAAATTATGCAAATTAGGTTGCGTTTTATTTTCAGAAAACAAATCAAATAATTTGTAATTCACACGAATAGTATGACTAAAACCAGAAAGCCGTTGTAGTTACTGTAGACGTTCATAAACTATTTCACTCGTCACAAAAATTTGACTAAGAATTTGGTATTTTTTAGAGGCACATGGGGAAATGTGGAAAAGATAACGTTTGACTCTAGACTTGAACAGGTTATGATTGCAGTGAACGGGAAAGCATCCTCTTGGGAGTCCGTTTCACAAAGCAGAAGGAAAAACATCGAACATTCTATGGTACTAACGGAAGATTAAGAATTCAATATTAATAAAGCCCAAAGTGTTGGAAAACTGAACAGGGTTAACCAAATGTATAAGACTTCATTTTAATAAATATTCATTCAACTTAAATGAGTAATGTTTTAACATAAATAGTTTCGACACGACGAAATTAAAATAGACATTTTTCACCATTCCTGTTGTAGTAAGAAATATGAACGTATAAAAATGCCTATGTAACAAAACCCTTGAGAATCAGCTCGAGTGAGTTACTGATCCATAATTTATAAGAGAGTATACCGACTGCACACTGCGAGTGAAAACATACAAGAATGTTTATAGATATTATTTGGATGCATATTTTAGTTCATTTTACGAGGAATATTGCGTTACAAACGGGCAAAGCATTTATCTTTTTTTCAGAATGAAGCGTATGGACACGTGCAAGTTAAATGTTCTTTTAAGAAAGCGAAACAAGGAAAGAAGAGGCAAATAAGTTGAAAATGATCACATCTTAGAAAAGAGTCCCTTTTTTGCCAAGAGACAGTGAAAAGTTCTTTTATTAAATTTAAAGGATAAATATCGCTGACAATGTTGTTTCAGAATAAAGTGAACTATTTTCACAAAAGCACTTTATTTTTAAGAATCTCAGTGAATTTGACGCCTTTATGCTGACCTGATGCGTCATAGAGTAAGCAAAGACGAATAAAGATTAAATCAGGCGCTTTACATAAACTCTCTTCAGAGTTTGAAACGGTAATATCTGAAAACTAGAAGTCTAAGTAAAAAATATCACAAGGCCTAATTAATTTTATAAAACCGGTTTCTGTACGATCACCAAAAATTAAGCAACATTGAACATGGTCAGTACCTAGATGGGTAACCGCTTGGGAATATCAGGTGCTGTAAGCTTCGATGCTTTGGTGACGGGATGGATAAGAGCTCGAAATTGTTAATCGTCGAGCCGAATTCAAATTTCAGTTGGGTTCGTTATATTCACTTGAGCGCAAAAGCTCTTAGATGTGGTATTATTCCACCTCTTCTTCCCCAGCTATGGGTTAAATATAATTAAATCATTATTGTCCCAAAAGAAATTTCTTTAAATCTAAAATATTTTCTGGCTTTGAATAACCTGCAAAGCATGGATAAACCGTAGAAAACGAATGAAGCAAACAAAAATTCATTTTGTTATTATTATTATTATTATTATTATTATTATTATTATTATACAACAAAACTATTGATGTGCCTTCTTAAATATTTTGCAATACTTCGAGAAGAGCGCGATTTAATATATTCCGACAAATGTACCAGATATGACTTGATTTATGTGGTTTTTACAACATAAAAATTGAACAAAAGATTTAATGGTCAAAGGTATAATGTTTGACAAAACAATTTAATATCAACAGAAGTTGCGGAACATTTTATCACGAACGACTGTACGAAACCTAGACATGATTTTTCCCACCTACTCCCGCTCATGAACAGAGATGCACAAAATCTGAGACCATATGAGATATACTCAAATCATTAAAGTCAGCCAAGTGATAAGCAAACCTGTCGTACTGACACAGGATGTTTAATGTAGCCCGTATTAATTCCACAAAAATGAAACTTGCATATTAACACTTTCAAACAATCAAGATCAGCAATCCGGAGAGTCTTGACTGATGTAGTATCAGTTTATTTATTTATTTATTTATTTATTTATTATTATTATTATTATTATTATTATTATTATTATTATTATTGTTGTTGTTGTTGTTGTTGTTGTTAATTCTTTGAATTTCTGTTGTATACACATTCCCTTCCGGGTACCAACCAGAGACCTAAGGTTAGAACTGGCTTCATGATATTCCCCGCTGATCATTTTTTTTTTTAAATATTAAGATCACACACATTTTTAAGGCATGAGCTACCAGGAATCCCTTCAATGAGTCTATCAGAACATTTTACAATCAATTAGACGGCTCCAACTACGACTGAAATTGTTGATGTCCTCAAGTGATACATTTTTAGATTTCCTTATATTTTGATAGATTTTTTTTAACATCATTAAAGATACATTACAATCTGCAGGGACGCCATGTCAACAAGAAAGCACATTCTGTTTTTGTTGTATTTAATTTCAGTGTCTGGGCGATTAGCTTTGATTGTTCTGCCTGTGTGTATTGTAAAGTCCCATAAAATTGTTACACGTCCTATCTCTGCAACCTGATCTAGGTGATGTTCATACCAGTTTCTTGCGGTTTCCTTCCCGTAATAGTTGCATATTTCCCATTGCATATATCAACCCATTCTATCACGCCGAATTTTATATTCAGTGGCTGATAGCACTGTGCAACCTGATAAAAGATGGTCAATTGTTTCTGGATTTTTGTCACAGAATCAGCATTTGGGGTCAACACAATTTTTCAGTATGAGTGCTCGGTGATCTTGTTAGCAAACATTGGTCCTGTACAGCAAAAATAAAACCTTCGGTTTCAGCTTTTAACCTTTCATTACCTAACCACTGATGGGTACGAGGTTTGTCTATATCGGCTGATTTGACACGGGCGGCATATGAACTATGAACTATATGGCATCGTTTCTGAATTTGATACATTGCATTTGTTTTGCTTTCTTTTTAGGTTCTTTGCCACTACAGTAGGTGTATTATGGACTATTATTTGCACTTCTTCACCAATTATTGAATAAAGTCTCTTATTTCCTTCAGAGATCATCATCCGATCTTCTGTTGATTGCTGGTATCTTTGAAGACCGATTGTTGTGGATTTGTATTACAGTTCTAGTTGAACTAATCCTCTGCCTCCTTCGGATCTGGAACAACATCAACTGAACAACATCATCCTTGACGACAAGAATTTTCATTAATTATTATTATTATAATTATGTACCGTATCCCTTCAGGAAGTAGGTGATCATGGCTCACAACAATGTCCTTCGTTTCTCTTAAAAATGCTGTCGTTACTCACACTTTCGGTCATATGGTATCCTCGGCATCCTGATGTGGATAAAAATTTCTGTTGCTTCAAGTCTCTTCTTCATCTGTAAGGAGATTGTATAACATGCACAGCCATATAGGAGGACAGATATCACGTAAAATTTCAATACTCTTTTCTTTGTTTTTTACGAAATTTTTCTTTTTCTTAATACTGTGCTTCACTTTTGGAAGGCATTATTCGCTATACCATTATCGCCTACGGATTTCAGTGTCGTACTTTCCATCTTCTTTTCACACACTTTTTATATATATATATATATATATATATATATATATATATATATATATATATATATTACTTGTTTGATTTTGGTATTTCCAATTTGTGATTTTAATTTGGGGCTCATTCTATTGCTAATAACAATGCACTCCAGATTCTTGCTGTTGTACTTGATTGGATTTACAATCTTCAAATTTTAATTTGCATGTTGGGCTTTCCTTTTGCTAATAACCATGGATTCTGTCTTCTGAAGGATTACTCGTGTTTCATGTATAGTAGATGAGAAATAAAAGCATACTTTTGGATTGAGAAGTCATTATTTGTAGCAAGAATTGGTAGGATTATGACCAGACAAGACAGATTGTTTTTAATTTTTGCACTTGTTTGATTTTAGTATCTCCAATCTGTAATATGCATGTTGGTCTGTTCGTTTTGCTACTGCGATGTTCTTCATAAAAGACTACACACCAGCCACTGAATTTTCTTCTAAACCATATATAGCTGGATGTTATTTGTAGTCGTTTTTTAATACATTGTCCCTTCAAAAGATAGTTTGTAATATCGGGATAGATTTTCCGTTTCTTTAATATCAATGAATTGCCAAGATTTTTCTTGTGGGCTAGGGGATGGCGAGTAAAGTTAATTGAGTGTTTTCCTGTTGCTTTCTTCATGGTTTTTCAATTCAAAATCGTATTTCTCTTTGATTGTCCGCCACTGAAAAAGTTCAGTCTATCCTACTGCTTAACCCATAGCTGGAGAGAGAAGAGATAGACTTCTGCCTTTCCCAAGGGTTATAGTACAAATTTGTACGCAGCAGTCTAAGTCAAAAATCAAATTCGGCTTATCGCTTCTACTTTCCGCACAGATTCACAATCAAAATGAATTTTATACGGCATTGTCTATGACTAAACTATTTTTTTTTTTTTACCCCAAGCAATTATTATAAGGTGGAGTAATGGATAGTTGCTCGGATTGAGGAATCGGAGAGCCGAGTTCGAATTCCACTTCGAAATCCATTACATTCACTTACGTGAATAACACCATTAGGAAAGGTGTGGATCCTCTTCTTCTCCCCCCAGGTATAGGTAAATAGAAGGACAGGCCGGCTTCTATAGCCTTGGATGGCAACTGGTCTACCGCAGAAAGAAATGGCAACCTACTGCGGGAAAAAACCTGCCTTTTCAGTCATGTATCGAAAGATAAATGATCGCCTAAGCGTGTATCACGCATAGCACATAACTGACTGACTGGCAGGGCGTAACGGTTAGGTGAACTAAGTAGCTGACTAACGATGACAGGAACAGGTAGAACAGATATATATTATTTTAATATCACTATTGATCATGATTTTTACAGGAGATTTAAATAAAAAATATGAAGAATATGCAATGTTAAAATATTTCTTATAAAGTTATATCATACTGTATATAGATATTTAGTTGAATAATGGCCGCCTGTCTGAAAGAATTGACTTCTATTTTGAAGGAACATGTTATTTTCACGAACAGCACAACGGCGACTAAATATGCCTACGCGAGTGAGGTTGAGCGAAAATACAATTGATAACATTTATCAAAATCGCAAAACGATTTGAAAGATTGACTTGGTGGCCCATTCTATCTGAGACGAGGTTCTATTGTTTTTCTTAGGAGATTGCTTGATAAAGATGGGTGAAAATCGGCTGCGGATGTTGACAGTGAATTCAAAGAAACGTATGCTGTGAATATTTATAATGCAACGATCAAATGTATTTTTAGAAAAGTCAAATTTCCAATAATAAGAAGAAAAAGTTAAGGGTGAAAAAATATTAGGTTGGTGCAAAAACAATGACGTAATAATGTTGTTTTTTGACGTTAAAAAATACGTCAAAAAACGACATTATTACGTCATTATTTTTGCATCAACCTAATAGAAGACGAGGAAAAAGAAAATCGTATATTTCGTAATGTTATGGAAGAAAAAGAAGATGTATTAAGAAGAAGAAGAAGAAGAAGAAGTATATGATGAAAAAGAAGGTGAATATTAATAAGAAATCTAATAAGATGAAGAAGAAGACAAAGACGAAATAGAATAATAAGAAGAAAAGATGATGATGATGATGATGATGATGATGATGATGATGATGATGATGAAGAAGAAGTCAAATAATAAGAAGAAAAAGAAGATGTAGACTAAAACGAAGAAAAATAAGACGAAGAAGACGAATAAGACGTGATAGATTTTATTGTTCGTGAAGAAGAAGCAGCTTAATAAAGCCATGAAAGGTAAAAATATGAAAGGATGAAAAAGAGGAGGAGGAGGAGCTCAAATAAACGAGAAAAGAAAACGTAAAAGAAAATTAAGTAAAGAAAGAAGAGAAAACTCTTGGGAAGAAAAAATAAGCGAAAATTTAAAAGAAATTTCGGAAAGCCAATGATAATGAATGAAGAGGAAGGAGAAGAAAATAATAAAAGATGAACTAAATAAAAGAGAAAGTGAAAGAAAAATTGATATGAACCAAAAAAGAAGAAAACTAGAGAAAGAAAGAAACAAAAGAAATGGATGAAGAAAAACTGATTGAACAACAGAATGTTCGTAAAAAAAAATAAAGATGAATAAAATGGCGGAAGGCAACAAAAAAATGAAAAACGAACACGAAAAGAAGAGGACGAAGTTTACAACAAAAAAACGAAAAAAGAAGATAATTAAGAAAGATAAAGAAACTGATTTAAAAAGAGAAAGAAAACAATCGACAGGGAAAGAAAAGAAGAAGAAGAAAAAAGAAAGAAATCAAAGAAAATATTGAAGTAAACAAAGAAAAAGAAAACTAATGTGAAAAAATTGAGAAAGGAAGGTGAAAGTTATGTTTTATGAAATACAAAAGAATGAAAGAGTGAAAGAGAAGGCGAGCAAAGGAATGAAACATTGACGAGATCAGTGTTAGATACTGAACGGAGAAGATGAAGATAGCTGAATAGTTGACAAGCGGACAACACAGAAACGATTTGACACTTTCCGACGGTAAAATGTCGCCATTACTTCATCTGCCATTCGCTAATTCCACCAATCGGCTTAGTCATAGCGACAGTCGGTCTGACGTGCAAGGCCAATACATGAAATCTGTTAATTTCAGCGCCACGCATGCGAGATCTAAACACAATGGGTGCACAAGACGCCGGAGTTTTGACTGAAATGCTTCAGGGTCTTGTCAATCAAAACCTAACTTGACAGTCAGTGGAAACTCATTAATATTTGCTGGAGTGTCAGGCAGCTTTTCATAACAAGAACGGGAAAAATAGAAGCAAAATATTAAATAATAATAATGCGCATATATGTATGTATATATATATATATATGTGTGTGTGTGAGTGTGTGTGTGTGTGTCTGTGTGGCTGTGTTTGTGTGTGTGTATTGTAAGAAACGCAAAGGCGGGAAAGAGATTATAAAAGAGGCAAACCGGAAAAAAAGAAAACTAATTGTCCAAATTGCAGACCATTATATCACATCACACACACACATATATATATATGTATATATATATATATATATATATATATATATATATATATATATATATATATATATCACATATTCCAGACCAGTGTTCTACTGTACAAGCTCTACCAATGGTTTCATACGCGGTAGACCACAAAATGTAATATATATATATATATATATATATATATATATATATATATATATATATATATATATATGTATATATATATATATATATAGAGAGAGAGAGAGACGGTTTACGTTTCATTGTGATGGGAATAGTTCAATATTACGTCGTTTAAAGGAACACTCATGCTCACGCTCGCAGTTCAGACAGATATGAGTTGAAAATCCATCTATATTACATAAAATATTAATAAGCAAAAACTAAAAATCATAGAAGCCTTTTATACAAGAGAATTAAAACCCAAAATAAAGCCAACTATGACTATAGCAACAAAGTTCAAAAATGCTTGTAGTAGCCCAAAAATTATATATATATATATATATATATATATATATATATATATATATATATATATATATATATATATATAATAAAATAAACAGTAGTAAAACGATGAGTGTAAAGGGGATTACGAAGGTATTAGATATTAATAGAACTGATCTAAAAATTCACCCTGATCGTTCTGATAAGTAAAGAACTCCTGAATTTGTTGATGTGAGCTGTAGACTCTCTCATAGAAGCCTACATCAAGTGCTTTGAGGAGATAGTGCTGCCCTGGGTCAAGAACGTGACTGCTCACGATGCCACACAAGTAGGAGAAATCAGTCTTGGCTGTCAGACAATTTCTGCAACGACATAACCCGTTACATCTGGCCACCCAACTCCTCAGACTGCAAACCTCTTGATGTGTAGGTCGCAGTTGAGCGAGAGACCAACAAAACTCCTCATATATATATATATATATATATATATATATATGAATTAATGAATGATAAGAAACGTTTTAAAATCTAACTTGTTTCCAGAAAATATCATAAAAGTGAAAACGTTAGATTGGTAACGTCGTTTCTTATTTGTTCTTTATTTTATCATCCCATCGGATTCCGACTCATATTTGATCTATATTTAATACAAACACACACACACACACACACAAATATATATATATATATATATATATATATATATATATATATATATATATATATACTCCGTGCCAAATTATGATCGAGATAACTTTTTTCTAATATTTCAAAAACCGTCCAATCAATTCATGCAAAATTTTCACATAATGTTGGCAACACTAACCTGCGTACTGATCTGCCCAATGTAAACAAACTGGCGCCATATTTGTTATCAGCACAGTGATTTGAGCGTGCCAAATTATTATAAAAGTGTAATAATTTAGTTAAAAGATGGGCAGTAAATGCAGTTTAAGTAATGCTGAAAAGAAAACTATTACCTCAGAACTCTCAAAAGGTAAATCTATCCTAGAAATTTCTAAAATTATACGGAGGTGTCATCAATCAGGGTTATTTCACGTCGTCTCATGTCACGACTTAAACGAGAGGCCACGAATAACCTTGAACTTACCAGCCAAGAGCTTTTCAGTCGCATTGGGGATCCTACTGTGTCTAAAAGTACTCGATGTCAGTATCTGAGGGAAATAGCAACAACAGTCAAACCTGTATCGAAGCCTCCGTTGACGAGAAATCACATTCAAAATTGATTGAAATGGGCTGAGGACAATAAGTTTTGTTCACAGACGAAACTCGGGCAACGCTTGATGGGCCAGATAGATGGTGCAAAGGCTGGGTAATGAACGGACAGAATCGTCATCAGCGTTTGAAACGCCAACAAGGCGATGGAGGCATAATGATCTGGGGTGGTATTATTGGAAAAACATTAGTGGGCCAATGGAGAGTACCAGATGGCGTCAAAATGACTGCTGATGCATACATAGCGTTTTTGAAGGAGCGTATTGAACCGTGGATGAAAAGGCAAAGAGTTGCCTTCAGAAGGGCCATTGTTTTTATGCAATATAATGCTCCCTCACACGCTGCTCACAAGACTAATGAATATTTGAAACAGACTTCAATGGACCTCGAAAAATGAAGTGGCGAGCAAATTCTCCGGATTTGAACCCAATCGAAAACCTTTGGAGCATCATGAAGCGAAGACTGTACACCAACGGAGGACAATTCAGGAGCAATGCTGAGTTGTGGGAAGCAATTCTTGACATATCTCACGGCATTACAGCAGATGACATCCTACAATTAACAAATTCTATGGATCGTTGACTTCTTCAAGTAATTTCAAAACAGGGAAAGCACATTCCCTATTAATTTGTTTATAACTGTGCCTTTGTTTGTATCTGCTATTATTTGTTTGATTGTCTTATTTATTAGCTTCTTTTGATCATAAACATTCACGTGCAACATTAATAAACGTTTCGTTTGCTCAATTCTAGGAATTTTACTAAACCTTTATAATAATTTGGCACACTCAAATCACCGTGCTGATAACAAATATGGCGCCAGTTTGTTTACATTGCGCAGATCAGTAAGAAAATTTCAGTGATTGCAAAGGTCAGTGTTGCCAACATTGTGTGAAAATTTTGTGTAAATTAATTGGACGGTTTTTTTAAATATTATATAATAATAATTTGGCACGCAGCGTATAATATGAAAAGTTCAATTGCTGCACGTAAAATATAGATTTCAATCTGCTCAACATTACTTCTGAAGGAAATTTTGAATTAATCCAGGTGTTTGATACATTGCATCACAAAGAATTATTGCAACAACTAGGTAACCCTGACATATTTGGGTAGGATATTAGGATAATCCAGGAGCTATACTGGCGGCAAACCTCCAACATATATATAGAAAATTAATTCAGTAAATACGCAAAAATAGAGAGGCGTGTAAGACAACGTTGTGACTTCTCATCAGTCTTATTCAACTTATATTGAAGTGATTTTGAGAGAATTAGAAGTCATATTATTACTCATTATTGTTGCCCACAATCGTATCAACTTAAGATATGCATATAAATTACTAGAACTTGTATAGATGAAAGCGATAAGAAGTGACCAAGAGGAGAGAATGAATGTGTCAACAAAGGGGAGAGACCAAGATGCAAATTACAGAGTGGGGATACCTAACTCAAAAATTTGTAAGGGTTTCAACAGCAGACGGAAGGTGCAACACTGAAATCGGAAGGCAGATTAGGATAAAAAAAAAGTTGCCTTCCAAAAGCTAGGCAAAATATTAAAAAACATGAAAAATTCGTTAGGAACGAAGAAAAGGGTCCTGAAATGTTGAGTAATATCATTCCTCCTATTTGACAATGAATGCTGAACAATCTGCTCAGAGACGAAGAAGAGACGTAACGCAACAGAAACAAGGAAAAGAGTACTGAAATATTGCGTAATATCAGTCCTCCCATGTGCCAATGAATGCTGAACAATCTGCTCAGAGACGAAGAAGAGACGTCAAGCAACAGAAACAAGGAAAAGAGTACTGAAATATTGCGTAATATCAGTCCTCCTATGTGCCAGTGAATGTTGGACAATCTGCTCACAGACGAAGAAAAGACGTCAAGCAACAGAAAAAAAGGAAAAGAGTACTGAAATATTCTGTAATAACAGTCCTCCTACGTGACAATGAATGCTGAACAATCTGCTCATAGACGAAGAAGGGACGTCAAGCAACAGAAACAAGAAAAAGAGTACTGAAATGGTGCGTAATATCAGTCCTCATATGTGGCAGTGAATGCTAGAAAATCTGCTCACAGACAAAGAAAAGACGTCAAGCAACAGAAACAAAGAAAAGAGTACTGAAATGTTGCGTAATATCAGTCCTCCTATGTGCCAGTGAATGTTGGACAATCTGCTCACAGACGAAGGAGAGACGTCAAGCAAAAGAAACAAGGAAAAGAGTACTGAAATATTCTGTAATAACAGTCCTCCTATGTGGCAGTAAATGCTGGACAATCTGCTCACAGACGAAGAAGAGGCGTCAAGCAACAGAAACAAGGAAAAGAGTATTGAAATGTTGCGTAATATCAGGCCTGCTATGATGCCAGTGAATGCTGGATAATCTGCTCACAGACAAAGAAGAGACGTCAAGCAACAGAAACAAGGAAAAGATTTCTGAAATGTTTAATATCAGTCCTCCTATGTGGCAGTGAATGCTGAACAATCTCCTCAAAGACAAAGAAGAGACGTCAAGCAACGGAAAAAAGGAAAAGAGAACGGAAATGTTACGTAATATCAGTCCTCCTATGTGGCAGTGCATTCTGGCCAATCTGATCACAGACGAAAAAGAGACCTCAAGCAACAGAAACAAGGAAAAGGGTACTGAAATGTTATGTAATATCAGTCCACCTGTGTGGCAGTGAATGCTGGACAATCTGCTCACAGACGAAGAAGAGAATTCAAGCCACAGAAACAAGGAAATGTGTACCGAAATGTTGCGTAATATGAGTCCTCCTATGTGGCAGTGAATGTTGGACAATCTGCTCACATACGAAAGAGAGACGTCATGCAAAAGAAACATGTAAAAAAGTACTGAAATGTTGCGTAATATCAGTCCTCCTGTATGGCAGTGAATGCTGGACAATCTCCTCAAAGACGAAGAAGAGACGTCAATCAACAGAAACAAGGAAATGTGTACTGAAATGTTGTGTAATATCAGTCCTCCTATGTGGCAGTGAATGCTGGACAATCTCCTCAAAGACGAAGAAGAGACGTCAAGCAACAGAAACAAGGAAATGTGTACTGAAATGTTGTGTAATATCAGTCCTCCTATGTGGCAGTGAATGCTGGACAATCTCCTCAAAGACGAAGAAGAGACGTCAAGCAACAGAAACAAGGAAATGTGTACTGAAATGTTGTGTAATATCAGTCCTCCTATGTGGCAGTGAATGCTGGACAATATCCTCAAAGACGAAGAAGAGACGTCAAGCAACGAATAAACGAAAAGAGTACTGAAATGTTATGTAATATCAGTCCTACTATGTGGCAGTTAATTCTGGCCAATCTGCTCACGGACGAAGAAGAGACTTCAAGCAACGGAAAAAAGGAAAAGTGTACTGAAATATTATGTAATATCAGTCCTCCTATGTGGCATTGAATGCTGGACAATCTGCTCACAGACGAAAAAGTGACATCAATCAACAGAAACAAGGAAAAGAGTACTGTAATTTTGCGTAATATCAGTCCTCCTATGTGGCATTGAAAGATGGACGATCTGCTCACAGACGAAGAAGCGACGTCAATACCAGAAACCAGGAAATGTGTACGGAAATGTTATGTAATATCAGTCCTCCTATGTGGCAGTGAATGCTGAACAATCTGCTCACAGACGAAGAAGAGACGTCAAGCAACAGAAACAAGGAAATGTGTGCTGAAATGTTGTGTAATATCAGTCCTCTTATGTGGCAGTGAAAGATGGACAATCTGCTCACAGACGAAGAAGCGACGTCAAGTACCAGAAACCAGGAAATGTGTACGGAAATGTTATGTAATATCAGTCCTCCTATGTGGCAGTGACTGCTGGACAATCAGCTCACAGACGAAGAAGAGACGCCAAGCAACAGAAGCATGGAAAAGAGTACTGAAATGTTGCGTAATATCAGTCCTACTATGTGGCAACGAATCCTGGACAATCTCCTCAAAGACGAAGAAGAGACGTCAAGTAACCGAAACAAGGAAAAGATTACTGAAATGTTGCGTAATATCAGTCCTCCTATATGCCAGTGAATGCTGGACAATCTGCTCACAGACGAAGCAGTGACGTCAAGCAACAGAAGCATGGAAAATAGTACTGAAATGTTGCGTAATATCAGTCCTACTATGTGGCAACGAATCCTGGACAATCTGCTCACAGACGAAGAAGAGACGTCAAGTAACCGAAACAAGGAAAAGATTACTGAAATGTTGCGTAATATCAGTCCTCCTATGTGGCAGTGAATGCTGGACAATCTGCTCACAGACGAAAAAGAGACGTCAAGCAACAGAAACAAGGAAAAGGGTACTGAAATGTTGCGTAATATCAGTCCTCCTATATGCCAGTGAATGCTGGACAATCTGCTCACAGACGAAGCAGTGACGTCAAGCAACAGAAGCATGGAAAAGTGTACTGAAATGTTGCGTAATATCAGTCCTTCTATGTGCCAGTGAATGTTGGACAATCTGCTCACAGCCGAAGAATTGACGTAAACAACAGAAACAAGGAAAAATGTACTGAAAGGTTGCGTAATATCAGTCCTCCTATGTGGCAGTGAATGCTGGACAATCTGCTCACAGACGAAGAAGTGACGTCAAGCAACAAAAACAAGGAAAAGAATACTGAAATGTTGCGTAATCTCAGTTCTCCTTTTTGACAGTGAATGCAGGACAATCTGAGGATGAATTAGAAACTTGTAGCAACTGATATGTCATTCTGTAGATGGATGCTAAAAATACCATGGCCTAAACGTGTGAGCAATGAAAAGTCTTAGAGAAAACGCAAAAAAGTTCTCTTATACTTATACTTCAGAAAGACAGTTTTTATTTATAGGTCAGATAATGAGGAAAGAGCACTTGCCAAATTTGATTCTCACTGGGCTGATTGAAGGCAAGAAGAACTAAGGAAAACAATGCATAAACCTCCTAGAAAGCTTGAGTAAATGAATGACGGAATAAGGTTAGGAGAAATAACGAAAAGGTAAAATTTATTAAGACTTACAATGGAAAGGAAATTGAGGAAAGCCTTGATCGCCAACGTCCTGATGGAATCTTATAATATTCACCGTTCGGTCCGAAGCTTTACCGCTAAAGCTGTACTCGCTAGAATGTTCGTTTTTAATGCGTTAATTCTTTGTTTGTTTTTTTATTCAGGTTTTTTATGTGAGTCTTTGTAATATCCTGAATGCATTATTTAATTTTGAGTTAACTACAGCGAAATATAATTGGGCAAATACTTGAAATGAAACAGAATTACAATAGAGGGCGGGAAAAATAATGCTTCTAAAATTGGTGTACAGCAAAGATGATTTTGACTTGCAGCAAGAAGAAAAATCGGCCGCTATAATTTTAGCTCCTCACGGCGCTGACGACAACATCTTTAATATTAGCTGTCGCCCAAGACTATCTGTCGCCATATTTTATGCTTGTTCTTTTATATGTCCTTTATTTGTTTCTTTTCTGTCTTCATAAATCTTTCAGATGCGGGAAAAGTATCGAATGTTTTTGCCAATCTTGAATGGTTGAATATCTCCATGGAATTCTGGGAGTAATAACTGATAAAATAAAATAAAAAACGCCAATATGTGAGCCAACGGCTTTAAATCCAACGAACAGCGGCACTCATATTACACACCATTAATTGCAATCATTGAATATCTTACGGAAATTTGTTGTGTCGGATAAAATTTTCAATTAGGTATGATTTTTTTAACTTTCATTGTTTTTTGTTTTCAACTGATTTTATTAATTTGAATCTTAATTTTATATCATTTTGCGTCCGATTCCACTATCCCGAGTCTCCATTTGAATTATTTAGTCATTAATAATAATAATAATAATATAATTAACAATGACCAACATAGTCATGATTGGGTCGCAAAGGTGATCCACTAGGAATGATGCAAGCGGTTACATTACTAATCGTTGTTCGCCTTTCACTACTATACGACTATTGCTATGTCATATGTTTAGATGAGTTACATTCCTCTGTACCACCAGCTCGGATCTTCACAGATAGGACCGACCAGTCCATGTTCACACTGGGAAATCTTCCCGGTTCCCTTCGTGTTCTTTTGATAAAAAGCAAGTTCCACTCAGAGAGCTTCTTTCTCAGAACTGTTACTTTATGAAACAAACTCCCGAGAGAATTCTTCCCCGACAACTACAATCTTGGTCTCTTTAAGTCCAAGGTCAACTGATATTTATCCTACTCGTCCTCATAATGCTCTCTTACTTCCCCTCCTTTTAAAATCTCACTCAGTAATTCTCTGTCTTGAATGTCTCTTGAGCCTTGTAGTAGGTGAACTATAAACGAAAACAACGTTTCGGCTGTTGTACGCTCCGGCCTTCTTCAGGTGGTTGGAATGTCGAACTGAACCCTTTATTTCGCTCACTGGATGTTCTAATATCTCGAACAGAGCATGGGTTCAAGACATCCGTATACCGTAAACCAACATTCACCGGACAGTACCTCAATTTCAACTTTCAAGGGATCGTCCGCTGCTTACATCACCGAGCAAAAGTCATAAGTGGCGACCCAGAGATATTAGATAAAGAGTTGGTCAATATAAGTACCTACAACGTAACCACTACCCTGAGTACATGCCAGCTGCCCCACAAAACTGGGATAGGCGGGTACAAGAGGAGGACAACAACACTCAGAAAACAGTCTGCTTGACTTATGTGAAGGGGTTATCAGAGAAAGTACAAAGATCTGCGGTCCATATAACATCAGAACAACCTTCAAAAGCTTGACGACACTTCGCAAATATCTCTCCCGACTAAGACCCCCTATAGAGTAGAACATGACTAAAGACTGTGTGTACGCTATCCCGTGTAGCTGCGGAAAGAAATATAAAGGGGAGACAAACCGCCCCTTATGGTAACGCTTCAAGAACACCAGAAAGCTGTAAAACGAGGGGAAGTGGAAAAATCAGGCGTAGCTGACCACATATGGAGAAAGAAGGGAGAACATAATTTTTTTAACAAAGAAAAGTGGTAAAGATTTTATTTTCATTTGCAAAAAAAAAGTTGTTTTTTTTTCGCAGAAGATAGGAAATTCGTAAGATCTCGGATCTGTCGGAATTAATTTATGCTATGACGCGGCGAATAAAAGATAGCAATCTGCCCATGGCAATAATGAAAATTTCAAATTGGTCAAGTGGCCTACAAAACAGAATACTGGAAGATAATCGTAATCAGGTCAAACACTGACCGAGAATGGCATCAGCTGAGGTCACCACGGAGAAAAAGGAAGGGAAGGGAGAGAAAGGGAAAAATAAACCATTAACTATCTTTCGGAGAGACACCTGTTTTATATCCAGACCTGGACATGATAAAAGTTTGTTGCCGGGATAGATCGCTGGCGACAGGGTGCGAAGACGTCCAGTTGACCACCTATTTGACGCTTGGCAAAAATCTCGTTGATAAATTCCAGATGACATTCGGTTAAGATAGAGATTAAGGACCACACTATGGGTCGTAGGGGTATGGTAGAGGAAAAGAAAAAAAAGAAAAAAAGAGGAAGAAAATTTTTTTTTCCTTTGAGCGATAATTTTAAACTGAATCCAGACTAGCCACACCCACGAGCGTTCATTGGCTGAATGGTGGCGTGAGCAATGGGCGAAGATAAACATATGAGAAGGAGGGAGGCCTGTTGACGCCTCTGAGGGGATTGGTGTGAGATACCACTATGAGAAAGACGGAAAACCTGTTGACGCCCCCTGAGGGGATTGGTGTGATATACCAATATGAAAAAGGAAGAATTTGGGAGGACGATTCCCTTAAGAACCCCTCTAAAGCAGAAAGTAATGGACTTCCAAAAATGGAAAGTGATAAATTTTCCTCTCCGAAAACAAAGAAAATCCTTATTGTGGATTTGGAATTATCGAGGAACCCAAACTACGACAGCCTCCCCACCCGGTTTTGGTCGGCGTCCATATAAACAGAGTCACAGAAAGTTGGAGAGTTGCAGTTCCGAGGAGACGCAGACAGAGTGACAGAGCAGAGTTGAGATGTGAGCTCGCAGACCAGCCTCGCAGGAAGCTGACTGAAAGATCCATGCATTCCGACTTAGACTTCTAACCAAAAACAATTTATTTTTGAAGAACGACTTAGACTCACACCACCAAAACAAGTTTTATGAACATCGCCTGAAGATACCAAAAACCAGTTATTGAATAACAACTTAAGATATTAAGACTCGCCTAACAAACGCAAAGTGTCACGAATCCATAGAAACGGTTTGGGAGAAAGATGCAGTCCTGTATTCAGCAACCAGGTATAAAAATATGTGTTATTCTTTTTTAACACATTTGAACCTTTCGAGTTGTTACTTTATTTTCTTTTATATATACTTGTGCGATATCACCTTTGCTCGAATTCGGCTTGCATTACGGCCCGGCGACTGATTGTTTTCGTCTACCTAAGATCAAATTGCAACGTGGGTAGGTTAGACTAGGAATCAAAGCAGTTACTTCGGTAACCAGACGTTGGAGGCGAGCTGGGAACGACAAAGCTGATACCGAATCTAACCAGATTCCCATCCGAATCAGCCAAGGGTTAGAACGTCATATTTGGCGCTGCGACCAATACCAAGTCACACTGGTCGTCACAGGATAGCACGGGGGCAGAGAGGCCGGGGTGACGTCATACCAGTGAGAGAAATAAAGGGTTCAGTTCGACATTCCAACCACCTGAAGAAGGCTGGAGCGTACAACGGTCGAGCCGTTGTAATAAATATGGAAACACAGATGAGGACAATAGTCCGAATAATGTAAATGATATACATAATACCTCATCTCAGAAATATAGACAGATATAAACGAAAAGTATAATTATATATAAATAGAACTGAATCTGTCCAAGAGAATTTAACTCTGGAAATATGGGATTTTTAAAGGGTCATCCAACCCAGGCTAGAATTCGGTATTTGCGTGAACCGTAACGAATATTAGAGCGGAAAGCAAGTTCAGCATGCTAAGTTCAAATTTCGGGCCAGTCTGTTGCGTTGGTCTTCATGCTACTGTCCTTGAAAAAGGTTAGAATTTGTCTCTTCTACCTAACATTAGATGATAACCCGTCTAAAAGAGACTAACAGCGTACAAAAACTCTATAAGATATTGGATAGCAACCAGTATAAAAACGATAAGAAGAGACTCTAAAAAGACTCTTTAGCATTAAGTAGCAACCAGTCTAAAAGTGTAAGTTAATTTGAACTCCAAACTCCTGGCAGGCATAAAATATGTAAATAGAAAAAAATATAGTCACGTGTACATCTGTCATTTAACATAGATCTCTCTCCATGCAAGCACCTCAATTGCATATTTTGTTTCTTTCTGGTTACATGGAACATCATCTGTTTGCATGTATTGAAAGAAAAATTTGTTGTCTCTTGAAGAAAAAGCAAATCACAAATTTTAGGTCATTCTGAACAAATTTTTGAACTGATCCAATCTTCTGTCTATATTTCTGCGATGAGATATTGTAACTATTTACACAATTTACATTGTTCGGACTATTGTCCTCATCTTCATTATCATATTTGCGACGTCTCGGCCGTTGTACGCGCGGACCTTCTTTTTAATTTATAGAATCTGTCTATATTTCCAAGATTAAGTATTGTAACTATTTACACTATTTACATTGTTCGGACTGTTGTCCTCATCTTCATTATCATATTCACGACGTTTCAACCGTTCTGCGCACCGATCTGTGTTGAATTAATACAGTGGCTTGGACAAAAGAATTGGGACTTCAATATATGGCCACAGGAGAGTTGAAAAAAATGGAAAGTTGAGTTACTAAAGGGAAATAACTGAAACTCGGATATCCAGAAAAGGCATGACGTGAAACGAGAACAATTTACCGCAATGGATCGGTCCGAAATTCCAACGTATATCACCTGAAGAAGGCCAGAGCACACGCCGGCCGAAACGTCGTGAATATGACAATGAAGATGAGAAAAAACGTTGTGAACAATGTAAATAGTGTAAACTGATCGAAACTTTCCTATCAAATCGTGAAATGAAAGTTATCCTGACCACCCACTTTCGTACTAATGCAGTTCCTTTCGGATTTATTTATTTTTATTAATGACCTTCCCAGCTTTCAAACTTGCATCAGCTCTCAACTTGGTGTCTATGCGGATTAACATTAATTCCTGTCTCAATCGTAAGTCCGATCAGTTTGATAAGATCAAAATGGCAGCTAATATCCCAAACGACCTTCAGTTTGTTGTTAACTGGGGCATAGGACGGCTTGTTAATTTTAACGCTTCCAATAATAAACTGCCTTCTATTAATCATCTGAAAGATCCAACAGTGCCTTCCATCAACATGGTTGATACTGTCCTCCATGAGCGTGACTCGCTGAACTTTCTTAGGCTGACGTTCTCCACTGACATGAAATGGAAAGACTATATTGAATCCATTGTTAGGTCATCTGCTAGGGAGCTTGGTTCACTGTATCGTGCTAGACCATTTTCCTGTCCAGAATCTTTCTTACATATTTATAAGCCTATCGTTCCCCCATGCTTAAAATATTACTGACACATATGGTCCGGCACCCATGTTATTTATAAAATCCAAGGAAGAATCTGGCGTTTCGGCTTCAGTCACTTCCCACCGTCATACGGCTGCATCCCTTTTGCCTTTTTCTATAAATACCTTCATGGCAATTGTTCGGATGAGGTCTTCACTATGGTGCCTAGACTATATGAATTTAAGCGTAGTACTAGACTGGCGACTGGCGACTAATTTACAGTTGAGCTCGTTAGATGTAACCATGAATTCTCTGCTAACAGTTTCTGTTCTCGCACTTATCGCTTGTGGAACCCCCTTCCGAATTTATGCGTTCCAGCCAAAAAAAAAAAACCCTGCAAAATTTTTAAATGCAATATCAATCGCTATCTCCTGTCCTCCTGATTGATCTTCTTCTTTTCTCGCTCCCTAGCAATTGTTCCTGTTTCTAACACTTCCACGTCCAGTAACGCCTTGCGTCTCAGAGACATTACTGTCTTTTTGGGGGTGAATTCGGTTTTTAAAAAAATACAAATTGCAAATGATAATCGGGAAAACTTACAATGAGGGAAAATGGATTTCTCATGAGCTTTCATTTGAAAACAGAACACAAGGTCTTCCAATCTGCAATAGTATTTTAAACAAGAATGTCAAACTTTCGTTTTTGCATCACATATTATAATGTGATGAAAAATGGGTTTTGCATATAAATAGAAAACAAAATAGTGGCTATGAAAGAAAATGAAAAACCAGTGTTAACATTCACAGAAGTCCTTGTTCTGTGTCTGGTGGAATATGAAGGACGTCGTCTATTATTAAGTACTGCAACATGGAAGGACAATCACTGCAGATCTTTAATTCTAGCAACTTGATCGGTTAAATGAAGAATTAGTTCAAAAGTTAAACAGAAAAGACCATACCCTGCCAGCATGACAATGCAAGGTTACACTTTTCAAAGCAAATCCTAGAAAAATGGTCATTAAGATGAATGATTCTTCGAGATCATCCATAATAATCAGATTTCACATGGACTATAGCGGCAAAATTGTTGACGTAATACGCAATAAATTTGTTGACGTAATACGCAATAAATTTTTGCAACTACTCCTTTTTTTTAGATTTCAGCAAGATCTTTTTGTTATTAAAACGATGTTAGAAAAATAATTTTTACCAGGTTTCTTTCTTTATTTAGATTCACCGTTCGGTCCTCCGCTTCGACACTAAAGCTGGACTCACTAGAGTGTTTCTTTTTCATACATTAATTCTTTGTTTCTTTGTGACACCGGTTTTTAAGGGGTGTCTTAGTAATATACTGAAGGCATTGTTTAATTCTGAGTTAATTAACTACAGTGAAATATAATTGGCCAAATTCTTGAAATGAAACAGAATTACAATGGAGAGGGCGGGAAAAATATTTTTCATTCGTTTCGATCACAAAAACATTTGGTAATTGAGAAAATATTTAGAAACAAAGAAGCTGAAAAGACACTTTCAAAATCTTTTTTCAATGAAAAGCACATAATTCTTTAAAGGAACGATTGAAAATTTGTTTTTTCGATCAAACTGGTGTCGTTGCAAATGAAGGTGATTATATTTTTTATGAATAATGTCTTAATAGATTTAACTTATGTTTGTTTTTGTTTTTTATATCCTAACCCCAACATAACTTCTTTTAAATAAACAGTATCAACTTAAATGTCACAAGACCACAAATTTGCTGTGTTGTTCGAACTTAAGACGAGAGCAATGGTCTCTGAGACTATGTTACTAATCATTGCTTCATGGCGAAGCATTCACTCCCTGCGTTTGAAAGAAACAAATGTCATGGATGGATAGGGATGTACATCAGGAATCTCCTGCTTATATTTCCCGTCATCATTCTGCTGCTTTACTAGAATAAATATGCAAAATCCTTTTGCTTCGCTCCGGTTGCTTCGGGGAAAAATTGGCATGAATGGCCGTCGGCGATGCTCGGCTAGCACTGAACAATTTTCACAGCTTTGAGTAGCCGAAGGCAAAAATACGAACTTTAGTATATAATGCTCGCCGTTTACACTCTGCTTCCCACACACCTTCACTCACTCTTTCACAATTCTTTCTCTCTCTTTCTCTCTCAACACACCCACACCCACACACATACACACACGCATACACACACATACACACACACACACACACACACACACACACACACACACATATATATATATATATATATATATATATATATAAAGTATCGCACATTGAGATCTGGTGCTAATAAAAAAAAGTGCTCGATGTACGATAGATTTCAAAATAATAATAATAATAATAATAATAATAATAATAATAATAATAATAAATATCCATTTTTTATTTACTCACCGGTAGTAACTATTAGTACAGATAGATAGATAGATAGATAGATAGATAGATAGATAGATAGATAATAAAGAAATAAATGGCGAAGACAACGGTCGTCTGTCTTATCAACCCCTGTGTGTAATGAGTTCATGTCTATAAAGTTAGATTAGATGAGACAGGAATTAAAATTTAACTGTGAAAGCTAACAAAATCCAACTTGCCGAAATTTCAATGTTCAGTCAGGTGAAAGGAACGAGACAAGAGGTCAGGAAAGGGTGGAAGTTATCTGTCTTAAAAGGAAGAAGCTTTATTAAAATAAACTCGAACATTAACCTTATGACACTAACTTGGGACTATACGAAAAAAATTTAATTTAAAAAATTAAAAGAGAAATACAAATGAATCCAAAAATAAATTTAAAATATATAGATAAAAGTATGTAAGAGATTATTGAAATGAGATTTTGGGAAATGTTCAAATAGGAGAAATTTTATAAATTGTAATTGATATAGTATAAAAAGGTTATAGAGTGGTGGATTTCAATATGGAATTAGTTTTTGGTTTTTCTGTCGACATTTGAAGAGTTAGAGGGGTGGTTAATTAAACTATATTATGGAAATTTGACTTTGTTTCTACGTCGACATTTTAACACTAATTCTTTCCCCTGATTCAATAGTTGGCTTTGATTATTGTATTTTATCATTTTAATTTTTTCTCATAAAATATATACACTTTTGTAGTGTCTAACTCATGGTTCAAGTCAGCTTGATTTCTTTTCAGATTTATACGTTAGTATTTCTAATGTCATCCAGGCTTAGCTTTCAATTTGAAGTTAAACTTCAGTGGTGGTATTGAAGAAAGTTTCATTCAGATCTAGCCACGCTTCTTACAATCTCACTAATTAGAGATAAGTTCGAAGGCTGATGGTACTGAACACGATGTGCACAAGACCATTTCTGGAAGACCATGGGTATCAACCACGCCCTATCGAAATGTTGATTGTTGCTTGTGATTCCACTGCTTTATGTTCGTGACAATATCTAAATCCTAACGGGTATCAATATGTAATGGTGCGATTAAAAATCTTAAAAGCATTCATTTATAATAAATACGGTCTCCGTATACATTATTTAAATTAGATATAGTTGGTTCTAGTTGCTTGAATATTTCTTGAGAAATCTTCAAAATGTGTAGATGGTTTGGTTTGTTTTACGGCATATCAAACTCACTGGGTTATTTAATGACGACAAGATTTTTATTGCTGGTAATATTTTTTTCAAAAGTGAATTTTTCCAAAAATGTATTGCATGAATTAAAATCTATTTTTATACTTTCATAATGTTTTAACCCCAGTTTGGGGGTTAACTATTTACCCATAGCTGGGATCCTAACAGGTGATACCACCCCGAATCAGGGTGGACTTGGGAACACCAGCTATTAGGATGTGATTTCATGATCCTATAATCCTCCTGATCAAAAGCCTTGCTGCCGGATGTAATTTATCGTCATACCCAGGACGCTGAAAATGTTTAGACATTTTTTAGATATCATATATATATATATATATATATATAATGTTTAGACATTTTTAGGTATCATATATATATATATATATATATATATATATATATATATATATATATATATATATATATATATATAGTGAGAAATTATGTGAACAATTGTTTGAAAACAATTATTCGAAAACCATTTATTCGAATTGTACATCTTTTGAACGAAAATTTATCAAAAGGACAATTTTACTAAATGATAATTATTCTATTAGGTTGGTGCAAAAATAATATCGTTTTTTGACGTTAAAAAATACGTTAAGAAACGATATTATTTTTGCACCAATCTAATAACTGCAAAATTTTTTTATTTCAATAAAAATTAAAAGAGGAAATACACAAATGATAATTATTCGAAATACAAAGATCGTTAATAAAAGAATTTAGCAAGAAAAAATCCTAATAAGCTTAAGTTATGTGAAGAGTACTCATTAAGCGGTGCCACTTTTTAAGTTTTACATTTCGGGATTTCTTGGAGCCCTTGATATTTTGAAAACCTGTTCTTACTTTTGCAATATGAATTTCTTGCGTGTCCTGATCTTCTTGAAGGGCGTCTAAGAATTTCCATATTGTGGGATGATGGAATAATACTTTCTGCCTAAAAAGCCCGATGACAGCCTTCAAGGCGTTATTAGTTCTAGGTAAATAAGCATTCGGTGTAGGTCTTTCCTGCTTTTGGCAAAATAGCTGAAGTTCTTGCCAAAAAGAGTTACCGGCAAAATTTGATCACTGTTTACGATTCCCAAGGCGCTGTACAAATTAGCAGACATTTTTGGTTAACTTCTCTTATAGACAGACACACAGACACAAGGGTTACAGCCACATACCGTTGAAACACTAGTTCCCGTACGATCCCCGAAGTTAAGCAACGTCGAGCCTGGTTAGTAGCTAGGGAACAGATTGGGAATGCCAGGTTTTGTCAGCTTGGATGCCCGGATGATATAATTGGATAGACGAGTGCCAGTTCCAGTTGGGTATCTTATATTCACTGGGGACAGTATGAATCTACCTCTTCTCCCCACTGCTATGGGTTAATTAGTAAGACTTGTATCATTAAATCACTATTATCTCAACAAAAAAAGCAAAAAATTTCGAATCGAAAAAATATTTTCTGCCTTTAAATAAGCTGCAAAGGGTTGATAAAAAGTAATAAACGAATCAATCAACCAACACAAGAACACACACAAACAAAAAAATGCACGCATACAAAGAGACATACACAGAGAAACACGCACACAAACACATGCACATACACATACACACATAAGCACACGCACACGCACATGCACACACAAAGACACACATATCCACACACAATCGCCATATATATATACACACGCACAAATACACAAACATACACTAAAACACACACACACATACAGAAATACACATAAACACACACGCACACAAATACGCAAAGACAAAAATGTACACATACATACAAAAATATGTACACAAAAACGCACTAACACACATATGAATTCACAACCGCCTGTATACATACGCACACAAACATACACAAATGCACAAACACACACGAACACACGCATACACATACAGTGACAAACACCATAAGTACAAACCCGCACACAGATACACACATCACATATATATATAGACATACATTCACCCACACACATACACACACAAACACACATACAAACACACATACACATTGCCCAGACTCACGGAATCAAGATGATGATGTTACAATGAATCAGCGAGATGATAGTGCCATCCATAAAAAGAAAACGTACATGAAGCACCTGCATAAATGTAATATTTTCTTCTTATTATTATTATTATTTCTTACTTGTTTCAATTACATTTTTGAAGACTGTAGTTTGGCGGAGGAACAAGAAATCGAAATAGAGTTCCACAAGCGACAAGTGCGTGAAAAGAAACTATTAGAATTGAACATAGAGTTATATTTAGCTAGTTCAACGTTGAGACCTAGTAACTAATCTAGTGGCACGCTTAAATTCATGCAGTTAAGATACCAACGATGAAAGCTCATTAGAACAATTGTCATGGAAACATTTATAGAAAAGAAACAGGCGGAAACGTGACTGTGTTAAGAAAGTAACTGAAGTCGAGATTCCAGCTCAGAACATTACAGACCCTACTTTAGATTTTGTCAAGAATCTCGAAATATATAACAACAGACCTAGCAATTCCTTCAGTACAATTCCTCCATTTCCAACAAGAAGTTGCTCTCCAGGAGGTTAGCATCAGCCATACAGATGGAAGGCAGAAAAAAAAGATTCTCTATGGAGGTTAAATGATAGCAGTTTTGTTTCAGAGACGTCAATTTTAGAAGCCATTTCTTTCACATATTAACCAGTAATTTGGAGTTAATTGTCCAACCTATCGATCTTATTAAAGGAGTAAATATTTGTATCATTAGCATAAATATCGAGTTGGGAACTGATGACATCGGAAAGGTCGTTTATGAAGATAGCAACATATGTCCAAGGATAGAAGCTCTAGATGACCCCGCGCATTCCTGTGAAAGTACGTGAAAGTTGTGCTGTCATCGTAAAACCCGCATTGATCCTTTTGTTTGTTTCCTACTCATGCCTCTCAAACCGTGTTAAAGACTGCGGCGTATTCTGCTGAGTCAAATGGCTTTTCATAGCTAACAAATTTTTTTTGTAGCGGAAAACCCACTAGTTTCGCTTAGTTAGTTTTCGATTAGGGTGTTGGTCTGCTTTTAAGTCATTTTGAGAATAATTTGCATAATTTCGATAATCATGTGATAGTGGGATAATTACCAAGATCATTATTATAAATAGTGTCTTTTATAAAGTAACCACTTTTATTTATTTTGCAACATCTTGTATCTTAGTGGCTTTGTTGCCTAGCTTGGGGTAAATGATCAAAAACAAGTAGTTAAAGATGCCTGAAAAATGTCGGCTCATTCTATGGACCCAGGAAGTAATTGACTTCTTCTGTTGTACTTTATATTTACAAGATTCAGATCAGACCAAAAAATGGAATATTGCTGTCATATATGGATTGGAGCTTCTCAGTGGTCACTTTCCCTACTTGGTAAAGTTCAAAATTGTTTGCGCCCAGTTGTGTGCTTATTTTCACACTAGACAACCTGTTTTGTTTTGTTTTTTTAACAGACCCAGTGTGGCAAGCCTAAAGATAATCTGTTGCTATTTTCCATGGAAAATTTTCAGATGAGCTCTATTCTCTAATTCCACCAGTTCAGACATTTATAACTAGGACACGACATGCTAATTCCAGGGAGCCGAATCAACCTCCTTTCCTCCGTGTTACGCATGTAATACTAAAGTTACACTCGTTTTTCCAAGAACGTCGACTTTGTAAAAGAGACTCCCGAATAAGTGCTTACTCGAAAACTATAATTCTAACTTCTAAAGGGGGAATCGTTATCTTCCTACCGCATATGAATTTCCCATTCATATCACACATTACCAATTTGACTGGAGGCCTCCAACTCAAGTAACTCTCGAGCCTAATATTAATCGGAATTTAGTATGAAAAACAGAGACCAGTTAGCCATCTTGCAGACATCCGTGTGTTAGTATGTGTACAAGGACATCAGTCCCAACGCATCTATATTGATCAAATCGATGGACCATTACTTGGGAAAAATTTCAAATTAAGATTTAGCTTATCAGGTGACGTATTGAATCACACTCATATATATATATATATATATATATATATATATATATATATATATATATATATATATATATATATATATATATAAACGTGGGAGTATATTCATACCATACTATCCACCGTCTCTCATGTCTTGACGGACATTTCTCCCAATTCTAAAAATCGATCCATCAAAAGTATGTAACGACATTTTCTATCAGTTATTTTTGTTTCGTTCTTCGATGAAGACATTTGTCACTTTGACATCCCAGTCTGGACTGTATCTATAAACATGTCTGGTCTGGTTCCGTTCCGTGTTCGTTCTCTCTCTCTCTTTCGTTCTCTCTCTCTCTCTCTCACTCTGTCTCTTTCGTTCTCTCTCTCTCTTTCGCTCTCTCTCTCTCATTCTATCTCTCTCACACAAACGCACACACACACATGTACATACATATATATATATATATATATATATATGTATATATATATATATATATAAAGAATATATATATATATATATATATATAAAGAATATATATATATATATATATATATATATATATATATATATATATATAGAGAGAGAGAGAGAGAGAGAAAGAGAGAGCGATATAAAATATTATAATCATATTTTGGTCTACGTTATATTGAGGACTTTAAAAAAAAAATACTAAGAACTGTTTCTTAATCTGTCCGTTCATTATATATATATATATATATATATATATATATATATATATATATATATATATACCGGTTATAAAAGCAAAATTGTCCAAATCGTGTACTGCCATAATTTTCCATCCCACAAAATGTTTAATATCTAAAGGACCACTAAACCCAATTTAGTTTTTTTCAAACTTTTCAGATGAGACGTTGAGCCATCTTAACACCATTTTTCGTAAGAATCACTGAAAAATCCACTGGAATTTCAGCTAAAAAGAGGGAATGTTAAAACTGTTTTGTGTTAGTCCCACTTCCTTCCCAACTGGACAATAATGGCAGGAATAGTATCATTCAGGCCTTCAGTAATGGTACCAGCATTCATACTCTGGCTTCCATCTTCAAAGTCCATTGAAGAACCATCAAGTGAACGGTGAATAAGTTTTAAAAAGATGGAACAGTAGAGAGGAAAACTGGATCAAGAGGTCACGACAGGAAAAGAGATCATTATTTCAACTTATACCTAAAGAGATCAATTAGAAAAGATCCAACGCGATTGATAAGACGTTTGTCACGTGAGAAAGGAGTTTCAGCTGTAACAGTCCAAAGAGCAGTGAAAAAAAGAATTGAAAATGAAATTGTACGTGAAACGTCTGAGACACTTTGTTAGTCCAGGAGAGAAAGTTAGAAGATTAGAAAGGACGAAGATCATCTTAGTTGGGAAATGACCCTGGAGTAATATATATATATATATATATATATATATATATATATATATTCCAATACTTTATGAGCGTCCCATCCTTAACTATGATTAATTAATGATGAGCATGTCATTTTCATTTATGATTGATTCCATCACAGTATGAGGATGCAGTAGCTCAGTACTTAGAATCAAGCCTGCGACCTGCGCATACAATTTGATTATAATGGTGAGGCTCTTTCGGAAAATCGAATGCAGAAAACTGGCGCACATAGTGGACAACAAACTCAAAAAATGTCTCTCCGCTGGTTTTGATCTCAGAGTTTTCATTCTCCTAGACTGGTTGCCAACCAAGGCTATAGGGCCCAGTCTGTCCTGATATTCATACATCGATAGGAGTAGAAGAGAAAGTAGTAGAGAAAATTCATAATCTTCCCAAGGATATTTGAGCGTAAATAAAAGTAGTGAACTCGCCATGAAGTGGAACCGCCCTGCTTTACGCTTCTATGGATAGTGGCGCCGAATGAGAGAAATTGGAGAGATCGAATTACTGTTAATAGTTTAGCAGACTATTATTTTTACAAAAGTATATTTCTGCTCTGACTCCCTCAGTTTGATCTTAAAGGTCACGTAGAAGACAAAATAAAGGAAGTCGATTTTGATTGGCTGAACTAGCGTGGGAATGTTAGAGAACGGTTTTTCGGGGAGTCTAGTCTAAACCGTCATACAATGTAGACGGGTTTCCTTCCTGTCTGTGAAACCGCTTGCCAGTGGGATGAGAGAGCGACCCCACTTGATAGAGATATATACGTCGACGTAAATGAAATAGTTAAGTTTAAGATTCCTTTTGCTGGTGTCTTTTTATCTCTGAACAAAACGACTAGCGATCACTGACTCTGAAAGAAGTAAGCAACATTATTATCGAATAGAGCCCGTCGCCTAAAACCTTCCAGCATGAGGGAGGTCGTCGCCAAGGACCACCCGAGAACGAGGGACTATGCAACATTATATTGAAGTTCATCACTCTTTTCTTTGTTTCTAACAGAATTTTACTGTTTTATTTTATTTTATTTTTGGCTATTCTCTTTCGCTATTCCAATGTCACAAAATCCGTCAATTTATAAGATTTCTCAGATAGTGCGAATTTTGGAGTTATATCACGACTCCAACTCGTTGTTTCAATCGAGAGGTATCAACATTTCATCATTAAAAATCATGGTCAGCAAATTATTTTGTTAATCTTCTCATATAACACGTGTGAACCCTGACACGTGAATCTCTTTTTAAAACGCACCAAAAAGTTAAAATCGGTTTAATGTTTTTTTTAAAAAGTGATTTTTTCCTTTTTTTAATCATTTCATCCCAAGCAAGACAATAAAGCCACTAAGACGCAAAAGTTTACTGAGTGTTAGAGAATATGAGAAAAATTGCTATTAAGGAGAGAGGCCAATAAAAGAACAAGAATTAAGAAGACAGAAGATAACGATTGACATTGCATTTAGCTTTTTGTAGATCAAAGTTGACTGGGAAGTAAAAAAAACGAAGTGCCTTAGAGGAAACTCTTAACATAGAACTTACGGTTACATATAGCCATCTTAACTGTAAAATGATGAGCCTATGCTGTCAATCTAGTGCTGCGCTTAAATTCATAAAATCATGGGTACGATAGCGGAAACTTCATCAGAACAATTATCATAAAAGTATAGAAAAGACACAGGAAAGCTATATTACGACAGTGTGAAAGCGAATGAAGCTGAGATTCTAGATCAGGACAAATAACACTGCAGATTCTTCTTTGAATTTCATCAAAAATATCTAAATATACAGCAGGGTCACCAGAGCAGATGTGTCGGCAAGGACGAATGGTAGACTTATAAACATCTAAGACAGTTTCTGGCGAGATATAAGGAACCAACTTTCTTAAGTGCAGACCTAGTATTGATTCAATATACTCTTTACACTTTATGTCAGTTGAAATGAATCACTCTCCTGGGGATTAGCAGCAGCCATACTGTTCGTAGGTAAAAACTATTCTCTCAGAAAAGAGAAGCACTTTCATTTTTGAGGGGTTAAAATTAACAAGTTACTTCTTGTCCTATTTAACAACATATTTTTTATTATCTTTTTAAAAAAAAAAGTGTGCTACAATTTATATTTTTAAAAATTAATTATTGTTTGACTGATTCTTTTTCTACGGCTTATCCACCTTTTGTAGGTTATTTAAAGCCAGGTAATTATTTTACATTGTAAGATTTTTTTTTGGGGGGATAACAATGATTTACTCACTAAAGCCCCACTAATTAACCCATAGCTAGGGAGATAAGAAGCGGATTCGTACCTTTCCCAAATGAATATAATGAACGCGAGCTGGAATTTGAACTCGGCTCTCCGATCTTCAATTCCGATCCGTTATCCATTACACCACCCGCACATCAAGCGTGTTTTTCCCCACGTGGTCACCCATCTAAGTACGGACCAGGATCAAATTTACTAACTTCGCCTATCGTACGAGAACGGGTGTTTAAACGTGACATGGCCGTAAGCCGACAAACATCAAAGAGACTTCACTTTTTTTTTATCTATTCACCCCAAGCATGGAGATAAAGCCACTAAGACATAAAGGGCTACTGGGAGTGAAAGAGAATTAGACGACTTTAGAAGGAACCGGCAAACCAATCCTAAACAAGAAAAAAGGGATAAACCTCTACTCCTCTTCAAAAGACCATGGAGGAGTGTGAACGAGGTGACAGGCGAAGCTATTTTTCCTATAGTAACCAATTATTATTGTTATATGGCTTAAATTTTCAGTATATTTAGCTCGCATTCAAATGGATGTTGATATTGTAATTGCATTTTAATTGCAAAGATTCAATAACTTAAACATTAACGTCAATTTTGACGGGAAACTAGTTTGTATAAGTTCTTTTAGTTTCTTAAACAACTACAAAACGTACACTGAAAAATTTGTTCGATAAAAAATGTTATAGCATTACATTATCATAGAAAATGAATGACAACTCGCCAGTAGATGGCGTAGGAGTAAGACTGGACTTAGCCGTTCAATCGACTCATTGTAAACCCTTGATGTTATTGAAGATCGATATTACTGTAAGAAAAATGGGAGAAAAAAATTTCTCTTTTGAACCAGATGAAAGAAGCTTTAAAGTGTCCCTCTGAGTCGAGAAGTTCCTCCGCGTATAGGGACGCCAGTTTCAAAAGCCAGTGAGTGACCTGTTGCTGAGAGAGATTCGTAACAGAATCAAAGCCATACATTCTAAGCTCCGAGCGAATACGGAAAAGCTGAAAAGCGACGGACAAGGATCAATCCGCTTCCATGTCATGAATTCTTCTTAGAACTTTGAAGAATCGGATCTTCCATAGCTATGGCCGCCGGGAAGCCATGCCGCTGACTGCAGCAAAGTTAGATTCTACGTTCAGTTCTTTGCAATCGAAACTGACAAGTGAAGTAATACAACTTGCGTATTGGACAAGTTCTATGCAAACCGACACAATACGGGAGTGTAAGGTTTTACATTTTTATTTGAGAGGGATGCTGATAATATCTCGGCTAGATAGACCTAAAAGAATTTTTTTTGAAATTAGATGGCAAAAATCTCTTCTTCGTGTGACTGACAACATTCCAGCAACCCCTCTTGCACACAGACAGACAGACACACACACACATATATATATATATATATTAGGTTGGTGCAAAAATAATGTCGTTTTCTCACATATGTTACTATGTGAGAAAACGACATTATTTTTGCACCAACCTAATATATATATATATATATATATATATATATATATATATATATATATATATATATATATATAAAGACAAAAGGAACACTTATCTAAGCCGACACGTTTCGTTTCATCCTCTGAACGGACTTTATCAAGGCAAATGTGAAGATTTTAATTAATTTTAATTTAAAGTATTTATGAACAAAAGTAAAGATGTTGCTATTTTTTTCAAAATTTTAAATTTAAGATACACTCATAAATATTCATCAGGTCTAGGTAAATTATGGAGGACGCTAAGTGACATAAATTTAAGTATTACATATTTTTTTAAATATCAGGAGGTTATGAATTTAACCGTTTTCTTTTAGTTTTCGAAAGGTTTTATAGTTATGTGTGTTGCCTTAGGATAGGAGTAATAAAATCCATCAGAGGACGAAACGCGCCGGTTAGGTAAGTTTTCCTTTTGTTTTTATTCATATTTTCCTCTTATTATAGGTATATCTGCAAATTTTACACACACACACAGACACAGACACAGACACACACACACACACATATATATATATATATATATATATATATATATATATATATATATATATATATAGTGTGTGTGTGTGTGTGAGAGAGAGAGAGAGATAGAGAGAGAAAGAAAGTGAATCAACACTACATGGTAACGGTCAGTTCACATCTCAATTAAATAGGCAATTTATAAAAACAATACTCAATGAAGAATATTAAAATATAAAAACAGAACCAATATAAAATATAAGTAAACCAATATTTATGTTACCGCCTTCCACGACTAAGAGTTTCATGTTGTCACTTAGATGTTGATCTAGTTTTCTCACACTCCACAGTTAGTAAGAGTGATGAGAAAATACTCTGTTCATTATTAGCTGACCTTCCCGTAGTTTGTGGCATATTATACACATACACACGCGCGCGCGCACACACATACACACGCGCGCGCGCGCACACACACACACATACACACACGCGCGCACACTCACATACACACACACACTAGTCTCCCGCTTAATTGAGCCTCACACATAAAAATCAAGGGTATTGCAGTTTGTGGGGTAGATAGATATATGTAAGGGGTGATGTAGCTGCAGAAATTGTCTGACAATTATTCATTTTACCTTGTATATGTGTATATGTGTGTATGGGAGAGAGGCAGAGAGAGACAAGTGGTTTTTGAAAAAAAATTCTTGTATCTCTGCTGAAATAAACTCATATTTTCATTATTACTATTTTGTATTCCTCTCTCTCTCTCTTACTCTTTCTCTCTCTTTATATATATATATACACACACACAGACACACACACACACATATATATATATATATAAGGCAGGATGTGTGTATGTGTAACGAATGCACGGCCGCAATTTTCGGATGATCTGTACCAAAATTTACATGCACATGCTCCAAGTTAGCGGAAAGGCCAAGACCGACTTTGCATTTCCCAACTCCCATCGATAGTGGAAATAATCGATTTTTTCATGCTTCTACAGCAGTTTTCATATAGTTTGTGGCCATTTTGTACTGGCCAGAGTGAGAGCCTATAGCTGGCTGCCATGAATAGGCAGGAAGATTCTATTGGCCAGCGTGAGAGCCAACAACTGACTGATACGAATGTTAACTAGCATGCTAGCATGCAAAAAAAATCGATAGCTGCATTCGTCACAAGTGGTAAAAATTTAAAACTGCATGGCACTTTACTCTAATTGGCTCATTCGCTTGCTTAAACTCAACGTTGATTCTGATTCCGCAGAACTGGATTTGGTCGTGAAAAAGTATTTGTTGTTAACATTCTTTTTTTCATTCGGTTTTTCCAGTTACGAGTCCTTTTTTAAAGCTGATCGTTTTGTGTTCATTTTGTTTAGTTCTTTTTCCGTAACAGATTTAATATTTAGTATAGAGCTTAGAAAAAATTCGCAATGTGAGATAGGCAAGAAGTTAGGCATGTAGCAACATCAGCACAGCAAAGGGCACTCCTTTAAAGGCAAGGAAGGGCAAAAATATTTTAAGTCAAGTTATAGCGATTGCTGTATGAGTCGTACGATTTTTGAATCAAGCATGAACAACGCCGGTCCATGCTGCTACATATATATATATATATATATATATATATATATATATATATATATATATATATATATATATATATAAGATTTCTTGAATATTGAGCCCGGTAGGTGAAAATAAATAAATAATAATCCTTTCATATTCACGGATAATTTTCTGTATATTACAATTAAATAATGCAAGAAATGCACTGTAACAATGAGAATCGCATTTATTACACAAGTAATTTCCATCTCATTGTGAGATCACTGCTAAAGGAAAAATTATGTGTAGCTATCCATTACTGATATATATATATATATATATATATATATATATATATATATATATATATATATATACAGCGTAACCCGGATATAAGATAGTTGTCGGGACCGGAGAAGATATATCTTATATCCGGGTTTCTCTTATATCCGGGTTTGGTCTATTTTGTTTAGGTAAGTATGGCTCGAATTTGGGACCAGAGAAAATCTCTCTTATATCCGGGTTTCTCCTATATCCGGGTCTCTTATATCCAGGTTACACTGTATATCTTCGTCTGCCGAAATAGGCCATTCACCATATTAAGATAATTTTGTATTTTATTGTTTATCAGTTATATTGCTCTATATTAATAAATACGTAGAGCTCTTTTTGTGAATCAGTTTTAATATTGTATATTACTAGGATCCACTTGGATTATATACTAACGGATTTGTTACCTTTACTATACATATATATATATATATATATATATATATATATATATATATATATATATATATATACTAAATTTTGAAGCCGCCCCCAGAATTAGCATGTGATGAACTTGACAGAAGTTTGAAAATAAATTGAAACGTGCTCTAAGAGTCATTGAAAAAAGAATTGAATCAATTATCTAACATATAATTAGAGAAACGTTTGCAACGAATGACAAAAAGGTGAGCTTACCGTCTTTTGAGAACGAATGATAATAATTAAATGCTTTTTTCGTTTTGTCATAACATTTCTAATAAAAAGATCATGTCTTTTTTAACCATGTATAATAATTCTCTCTTATTTAAAAAACAAAACAAATACTTTTGAGGCCAATTTAAAAAATTACCAGGGGTGACCTCAAACTTTTGAACTGTAGTCTATGTATATGTGTATGTATGTATGTATGTATATATGTGTGTGCATGTCTCTGTGTGTGTGCTTTCTCTTTATTCTTCTTTGTATATATATATATATATATTTGAAAGATTTTAAATAATCTATTTTCATTAGTATAGCTATTTGCTAAGTGTTGTTTAAGCCGCTTCAATACCACACTTGTAAAAACCGAACCTGATTTGTCAATAAGTCTTCTGTCCATACCACAAGGGAACGTGGTCTTGTCATTTTCATTTGTCAAAACGAAAGCGATCATGACTCGACACAGATTCATTTTCTTTATAATCTGTGAATTACTGTGACCTCTTGGGAAAGATAGGCGAGCGGCTTTTCTTTGCTTTCTCAACGATGCCGAGTAGACACTTCTACTAGAGAGACAACTCGCTGTCTCTGTTTATATAAAGGCAGTTTGTTACTATCAAGTGTTAGCGTATTATTTAAATATATTTTCTCACATACAAGGGTCGGCTGAAACGTTAACAGGCCGTCCAAAATATGAATGTAAGTAGATGCACCATTTGGGAGATTAAAATATATGCATGTGTACTGGAATAAAACAGTTAGTCGGATAGCTGTTGTATATCTTTTAGTTTAGCAACTTCTATGTATATTTTGATGTTTCTTTTCTTGTTTAATCTTTTCACCCCCAAGCAATGCCACTAGAAAAGTTAGAAAAGACTGGGTATAGAGTGGATTGAGGAAAGGACAAAAGATGAACGGGAGATTCAAGAAGATAGAAGATAGCGATAGAGGTCGCATTTAAATCGTGTTTTCTGAGTAGTTCAAATAAGTCTCGTGATCGAACCTTACCGCATAGTTGCGTAATGTATTTTTTGTGTTTGTATTGTTCGCTCTGATTGCATTCTGATCCGAATGGTAACATTTCTTGTTCCAGTATCTTTAACGTATACAGTGTAACCCGGATATAAGAGAGCCCGATATAAGAGAAATTCGGATATAAGAGACCGGATATAAGATAAACCCGGATATAAGAGAGCCTGATATAAGAGAAATTCGGATATAAGAGACCGGATATACGATAAACCCTGATATAAGAGAGATTTTCTCTGGTCCCAAATTAGAGCCTGTGTTAATGTATATAAATTAGACCAGACACGGATATAAGAGAAACCCGGATATAAGAGAAACTAGGATATAAGATACTTCGTCTCCGGTCCTGATAACTCTCTTATATCCGGGTTACACTGTACATATTTTTCTTGCCCTCCCTCCGGTTTAATTCTCGTACGAACTCTATTTATTACAATTTTAATTATAAACTAAATTTTGTAGCTTTCCCAGCTGATTGTCGCGTGAAGCTGGCATTCCCTTGCTGCTGTTTTATTTGATATTGCTTGGATTATAGATCTGATAAGGTCTTACCAGGCGAGAAAATCAGACTCAATGGAGATTATTACTTTCATACCGCTTCCTGTTATTTATGTAACTGAAAACTATTGCCTATTCTGACTTAGAAATATCAACCAAAAGTTGATATTTCTAAGTCAGAATAGGCAATAGTTTTCAGTTACAACAATCTCACCTCTCTTGAGGAATAGACTTATATTTTCTTATATTTGGGCTTGACTTGTTCGTTTAACGGTATATCAACTCCTTATGGGTCATTTAATGTCGAAACTTTTCTTTTGTGCATATAGATGTTTATGTGGACATGATTATTAGAGGCGGTGATATGTGTGTTTTATGTTGTAGTTTTCTCCAAATTATATTTTGGAAATTTATTTAAGAAATTGTAGGATAATATATGGAATAATGTCATGAAAGAGCTCTTTCATGTTGATTATTTGGGTGGTTGAATTTGTTTAGCGGCATATCAAACTCTATTGGTTATTAAATGCCGAAATCTAAATATTTTGTACATAATTTTATACTTTCAGAGTAAAGGTATATATATATATATATATATATATATATATATATATATATATATATATATATATATATATATATCATAAAATGTATATATATATATATATATATATATATATATATATGTATGTATATCATAAAATGTATATATATATATATGTGTGTGTGTGTGTGTAGATCATAAAATGTATTGTTGATAATTTTACTATAAAAATGTATTTTTATGTTTTTTTAGTGTTGCACTAATTGTCATTTTGCTATAAAAATGTATTGTTGGTCATTTTATTATAAAAATGTACAGTTGATTTTTGTTCGAAGTTCACTATTTGCTCACAGCTGGGACCCTAACAGGTGCTACAACCCAGGGTCAGAGTAGTCCTGGAAATAACAGCAATTAAGAGGTGGTTTCACGCTCCACAAAACCTCCAATCTCCCGATCAGAGACCTTGCTGCCAGTTTATCGTCATACCCAGGACGAATCTCTATCTATCTATCTATCAGTCCGTTCATACGTATCTATTTTTCCTATCCTTCCTTATTTATCTACATTTATCTTTTTTCTCGCGGCCCGTAAATACGAAAGAAAATATACCACACAAATACACCAGCATTTATCTGATCCCGTCTCAACCAATATATCAATGGTAGGTAAGACTGTTACTTACATATCACCTGGTTCACATAAAGCTACACAAAGCTGAAGTCCTCGCGAGCGGAATTCTTTTAAGTCGCAGTCTGTGTCACACAGCGCACGCACGCGGGGGCCTAATTGGACGTAAGCAAACGTGATTGCATGTTAGGTTATTGACAGACGACACAGACGCCCGCATATTCGATCTAAAGTTGCCGGCGACTGGAAAAAAAAGAAGAAGCAAAAAAAAAACACGACAAAGTCCAAAGAAAATCGGACGAAGAGACACCTAATCAATAATGGTCTGTGAAATGTGCGGAGTTAGAAAACAAGACCATGAATCACTTTTGGGGCCGAAATACTGATGCAACAATAGGGTTATATATATATATATATATATATATATATATATATATATATATATATATATATATATATTAAAGCGTGCAGCTTATATTTTATATCATAAAGAAACAATTTATACAAGGAATTACATAGCAATGTTAATGATTAATTGCGAAATCGTTTCGCCAACAAGACTTAACTTACTATCAATTCCTTGAATATGATCCTTATATTCGAGTTGTTGTCTGATGAAAGACACATTCTAAGTACTTTCGACAATTTCAAATTATCATCTTCAGGGCGCAATTTTCCCATACATAGGCAAAATATGTTTAGACCGAAAGATTTTTTTTTAATCATTCTATTTATTGATATTTGAATATATGTTTTGGAGCGTGCAATGTCGCGACACTAAAGTTCTCGTTCAAATCGATCAAGTGAAATTTTGAATTTTTAAAAGTTATAAATCTTCCAAATTTTCTTGTTAAATTTATCTGTTAAAATGAAAGGGACTTAGTAGAGTAAATACATCTTAGTAGTTTTCCATAGAATTTAAGATTCTGTTTATTACCATGCTGCGGATTTGATGTCGTAAATATATGTGCAGCTTATATTTTATATCATAAAGAAACAATTTATACAAAGAATTCAATAGCAATGCTAATGTGATTAGATAGCGATATATATTTTCATATTTCAAGAACAACATTGGGGAAAATGTATAACAAGCTGGAAAACAGTTTACTTGTGACGCGTTTCATCATTCAGGACTTCATTCGACTTAATTTGTTTTGTGGGCACGATTACACATACGCACAACCAAGAGGTGATGGGGTTTTTAGAATTTTATTTTATATTGACGTATTTTTATATTGATGTATTCATTTAGAAAAAGAAAAGAGACTAAATCAATTTGGCTAGATAAAAGTAAAAACTGGAAAGTAAAAAGTAAAAAGTTAAAACAAATTCTAAAAAATAAAATCCCCCCACATATATATATATATATATATATATATATATATATATATATATATATATATATTTCAATTAAAAGGTGCAATTATAATTTATAAATTCATGAATCATTCATACAAAATACAAATATAGTGATTAATGATTTAAATGGCGAGAATACATCATCACAAACAATATCAATAAGATACACCAACCCCGAATCTTAATGATAATTGAATAATAATAATAATAATTGAATAATAATAATAATTGAAATTAAAATAACTGATCCAACGTACAACTTTCGGATAATATGTGTGATATTACTGTAATTATTGTGTTTATTTAGTGTTTATCTAAAACTAAATACGCTTAAATTCACCTTCATCCTTGCCGTGTGCCAAGGGCTTAGTGGTAGAATCACCGACTGACGGGTTTCAATCCTAGCTAGTGGCAACCGGACGTCTATTCCCACTGATGAGCTGTGATACAGCGAAACAGTCTGTCTATGGATGACAATATATATATATATATATATTAAATCTCTGTAAATTGACACTGAGCACTATTTTTTTTTAAATATCAATAAGAACACCGGATTATATATATATATATATATATATATATATATATATATATATATATATATATATATATATATTAGGATATTACGCAGTCAAATCGCTACACAGTTGCAGTGGTGTTTCGATGCATATCAATGCATCTCATCAGGCGATTGTAAATTACTGGAGAGTGAACTGTTTATTTAGATTTAAAAGCGAAATGGAACCTCTTTTTATGAAAAAAAGAGGTAGTGTGATAATAGGTTTGTGGGTTTATTTTGATCAACCAATCAACTATGATCTACTTTATATATAAACTAAGTGAAGAAGCAAAAATAAAAAAAAAATTTTTTATAAATGAGTTAATTGGAAGCTAACGTCAGCCAGACATAAACGGATACAGAAATGATAGATAAATTATGCAAAATATTACCTGCCATTACCTAAGAATCAAAACTGGAGTAGGGAGGAAATTTAGCAAAATGCTAAACAAGTTATATGCTTTTTGAGTTTCCTACATAAAATTTTGTCTATAGTTGATAAATAAATAGCTTCTTTAAGAAATTAGTAAATAATTTAAACGTATAGAATTGTTTGGTAAAGTAATATGCAACTGTTGAATAAAGATCCTTCATATAAGATGTCAATAACAATAACCAATCAATGTAAAATGTCAAAAATAACAACCAAATACCAATACATCCGCACAAGATGTTACTAGTACTGTCAGGTGATTATTACAAAATTATATCCAAATTAAAATCCACTTGAAACTTAACGTAGGTTATATTTTATTGGTTGATCAGAGTAACGCCCACAAACCTTGTAACCCCTATCTTCTTTTCTTTCTTCATAAAAAAAGGTTGTATTTTGATTTTAAATCTAAATAAATCGTTCATCGCCAGTAATTTACAATCGTCCCTTTGAAATGCATTGCTACGCTTCAAAACACGACTGCAATTGTGCGGCGATTTTGACATGTTTTCGATGTAATATCCTAAAATAAATAATATTATTATATATATTACTTTGTATTGAGGCCACTTTTAAATAAAATGTTACGAACGTTGGAATTTTACTCTGTTCGCTCTCATCATATCTATCTATCTATCTACCTATCTATATATATATATATATATATATATATATATATATATATATATATATATATATATATATATATATATATATATATATATATATATATATATATAGCTAATAATGCAAGACTCTACGGTAAAGCGAATGGAGTTCCCTTAGTCACTGTTTGTTTATCTAAAAATAAATACGCTTAAATTCACCTTCGTCCAAAGTCTTAGTGGGAAGAATCTCCGAATTCAGCTGGGTTTCGATCCTAGCTAGAGGCAACCGGACGTCTAAACACATTTATGAGCTGTGATATAGCGAAACAGTCTGTCTATGGATGACAATATATATATGTGTGTGTGTGTGTGTGTGTATTCTTATGTATTAATCCGACAGATTTTTATCACTTATGTACGTTATTTTTAGTGGATTCTCATATATTAATGGACGCTTCATTTATTTATTAAATTGTATATTCATTTATTTTCATCTACCGACCTAAATGTTTGTGAAGCCTTATTAAATTTGATTGGGTTTAAACCTGTCTCCTTTTGGGATGAGTTAAACCGTCGTTAGATCGGACGTGCCGTAACCAACTCGACCAGGCAAAAGCTTTGCCGATCAAACAAGGTCTGAACAGTGCCTTTATTCACGTCATAGATTACTCTAAATTATTATATCTACTCAATTACGTATCCAAACGTAAACAACACCCCCACACACCCACCGATATATATATATATATAGATAGATAGATAGATAGATAGATAGATTCCTTGTCACATCACCAATGAGGATATTAAGAGGCTGTGTTTCCTTACATAAATTATCAATTCTCACGATTGAAAATTAATCGACATTTAGTCCGACTTTCTTTTATAGTCTTTACTATTTGAATTTATCTAAAACGGATGTCACTTCAGTTGAGTGTGTGTGTGCGCGCGCGCATGTGTGTGTGCGCGCGCGTGTGTGTGTGTGCGCGCGGGCGCGTGTGTGTGCGCGCGTGGGTGTACGCACGTGTGTGTGTTTGCGTATCTGCGGGTGTGGTTTTTTTTTGTGTGTGTGTGTGTGTACGAGTCTGTGTGTGTATGTTAGAAAATGTGGTGAAATTCACTAAATATGTTTCGGCGTGTTCACTTATTTTCCACTGAAGCCGTTATCGGAAAGACGAAGAGTAGAATCGATCTTTTCCTCCTACTTCTCACCACACCACACACACAGTTTCTTTCTCTCTTACTTTGTAAACTTTCGTCCAATCTTACCAAAAGTAAGACGGAAAAGTTAATTGATTTTTCTTACTTCCTTCTTCATCGCAGTCGGTGCCATCTGTCTTCTTTACGGGAAGCAGAATCGCGGATGGCGACACTCACTGTTGTCATCTTTCCTTTCTCCATTAAGAAATCTTTGCTCGTCGATGCACGCCAAAGTCTCATTAAACGTGGCCAATGACGAAACTCATTATTTGAGCCAGCAAGGCACCAAAGAAAGACAATCACAGAAGCGTTTATTTCGTCACCTCTCTGACACTTACAATGAATAAATAATGGCAGTAAGTCATTGAACAACTTTCGTGCCTCCCTTGATTCTGTTCTGTTCTTCAATGGAAACCGACAATTACCTTAAGGGTTCGTGATATTGCTTATAAAGTAAAGACGTTACTTTCCAGATTTCTTCTTATATGTGTCGTGTCCCTTCAAGAGCGATCATGCCTCTCCACAACTTCCTATATTTTGTAACACTGAGCAATGTCTACCCACTTATTATTCCTCCCAGTCTCAACAATTTACACAAGCTCGTTATGAATTTTATTCTTTTTTTTCCTCTTCCCTTCAATATCTTTATTTTTTTGAAGCATATTCATCACAAGCAAGGCAATAAAGCCACTAAAACACAATGGGTTACTGGAAATGAAAGAATTAGAAAACAGAAACATTAATGAACGTGAAGAATACAAGAGTAATCAGGAGAACGGTAGATAACAATTGACATTGCATTTAAAATTTTCAAAATCAAAGTTGGCTGCAAACATGGAGCCGGAAGAAACTTCTACAGTGCGCAAAAAGAAACTGTTATCACAGAAGCTACGTTGAAATCTAGCCAATATCCCGTGATTATCGAATTCTTGAAGCATACCTTCCACATTATGCGTTACAGAAATTTTAACTTTTTCTTTCTGATTCTAAATATAAATGTTTGTGTTTTTTCCTATTTTCCTTAAAACGCCCTCGTTCTTCCCATGTTCTGTCCATGGTATTCGCAACATCCTTCTGTAGAGACACAATTCTGTTGCCTCAAATTTCTTCTTCATCTATGAGGAAATTGTCCAATATTTACTACCATATTAGCGAATTCATTTTGCATAGACCATCATCAATCTCTTTGATTTTCTTAACATTTTATTTAGCTTTTTTGAACACAATGCGCTTTCGGATTTCTATGTTACATTTTACGTCGTCACTTATAGAGCATAAAAGTATGCAACTACATAACAACTCCATAATAATAATTCAATTTTTATACATGCTTGATTTTTATAGTCCCAATTTGTCGCATGCATATTTGGTTGTTCCTCTTTCTAACGACTGTACAATTTTACCCACACTACTATCTGATCCACCAGACAACCTGTCTGGTAGATCAGATTTCCAGCCTTTGACAAACATTATCATGTAGGATTTACTCTATCACCAAGCCGATATCCTGCAAAAAGTTGAAGGATATTGACTATGCAGATGGCCTAGCTATCACTGCAGACAGGATTACAATTGTCACAGTTCTTCTACATCATCTAAAAAATGATGCTGATGATATTGGACTCTAAAACTGGATTCATAGGTTTCAACCAAAAAGGCTCAATGCAAATTGTCTCGGGTGAATCAATAAAATCTATCGAATTTTTTACCTACCTAGAAAGTGAAATAATTTCTACTGAAAAGGATGTGAAAAGTCCTTTCTTTTCAATTTCATTTACTATCTTGTCTCGGAATTTATGCTGTTTTTTCTATGTCTGTATATATTATGTTGTTAATATCAGATCCACCAATAATGAATTCTGTCACATTTTCTAGTTCTATTAGAATCACCTCAGTATAAAATGCTAAATAAATAATGGGAGAGAACGCATATTTGTCGTACGCAATGGGTTGATGAGCCGTAAAAATGACTGAATCAATCAAAACCTTGTCTTACGCACCATTCTGTTATGTGTATGTCCCTAATTCATATTCTATCCAGATGGAGTCAATCTCCACACAGATGAAAAAGAGACATGAATCAATGGAAATTTTTGTTCTACGGAATGATGATGAGAATAACTGGACTGATCATGTAAGCAAGGGAGAATTTTTAGAAAAATGTAAACAAAAAGAACAATTGTACGTAACATCAGAAAAATACATTTAAAATTTCTAGTGCTTAGAAAATTTGATATTCACAGGATATATTGGAATGAAGAGGGACAGAGGAAAACCATGCATGACCCTACTTAGTGAGCTTGTATAAATGTATATGTGGGTTTAGGAGAGAAAAGACAAAATTTATTATGAGCTACAAATGACTGGAAATTGATCGCCAGCGTACTGAAATAACATGGTACATTGAAGAAGAAGAAGAAGAAGAAGAAGAAGAAGAAGAAGAAGAAGAAGAAGAAGAAGAAGAAGAAGAAGAAGAAGAAGAAGAAGAAAAATAAGGAGGAGGAGGATGGAGCGTTAAAATTTTGAAAAGGTCTGACGAGATATTTCGCATTTAATTATTTCGTTCCTATAACTGATGAGACGGTGTTATTTTCTACTATGTTCCTATGGCAGTGAAACGTCCTGGATTTGATATGCTTCATAAATCCTGACGAAAGCATTATTCTTCTTGAACGATTAAAAAAAATATCTGAAAAAGCTGTAAAAAATAAATCGATCAATGATTTATTTTTGCTTTGAGTTTTGAGCAGTAACAGCGACTCGGACAGCATTTTTATTGGAGGAGATTAAATGCAATTATAGGGACGTTTGCGGCTTTCGAGATATCTCGTTGATATGAAAAAAAGGCAAGAATAAGTCCGTCAGAATAACGTTTCTACTATAAGATCCAGATCACATCCACTTTATTCAAGGTGGTTCAGACATTAACTATGCGAGTTTTCACATCCTTTTCAATGGAATGTATTTCGCTTTTTAGGTATGTAAAAGATTCAACAGATTTTATTGATTCACATGGGACAACTCATTTTGAGCTTTGCTAGTTGAAGCCTATGATTTCTGTTCTAGAGGCATTGACATAGAGTCCAACATTGTTAGCAGCATTTTCTAGATGATGTAGAACTCCGGAATGGGTAATTGTGTCTGCAGTGATAGCTAGGTCATCTGCATAACCAATATCTGTCAAACTTTTTGCAGGATATCGACTTGAAAGTCTTGGTGATAAAGTAAAACTTAGATGACGATGTTTGTCGAGGGCAGAAAATCTGATCTATCAGATAACTTCAAACGGAGATTCTTTCGAGCCACTATGGAGGCGGTGTCAGTGCATGGTGTAACTGCTTGGACATTAACTAAAACCATAGAGTCTAACCTTGATGGAACATACACTCATATGCTGAGCGCTAAAATCTCTACCCACCTCCTTCTACTTAGTGCTATTCCTCGCTCCTCTAAAGAATATGTATCCAGCAAACCTGAAACTGCAGGGGCTTCGGTAGCAAGTACAATTTTACGCGATTAGATTGCCAGCCACTGACAATAACCGGTTTTAAATTCTGTATCGCCTATCTTCTAGGCTGAAATGCAAACCAAGGCTAGAAAATGCAGTGTGCTATGTTATTTAACCCAGATTTGAGATACGAAGAGATATAATCATTCCTGTTACGGCCTGGAGCTTCTGTCATGAACCTAACCGGTTGTAAATTCAATGTGGTCTTTATTCTAGAGTGATTTACAATCAAGGCTAGAAACCATTATGTGGTGGAATTCTTGGCCTGGGACCAACCGTTTTAAATTTAATAATTTTTCTTCTTTTAAACTGATTACCAATTAAGATTAGCAAACACAAACTGATCTTCTATTTAACCCATAGCTGGAGGAGAAAAGATGTAGTCATACCATTTACGGGGTGGGGGGTCCGAAACAAGTCCAAATTCAGAGTTACGCTTCTTCAACACTGAATGCTAGCTAAGTTTAGAAAACCCTGTCTGCTCTGCTAATTTAATCCATAGCTGGAGGAAGAGATGTATAAGCTTTAACAGAGTGGAGTTACCACCCCAGTACCAACCGGTTCGAAATTCAGAGTTTCCCTTCTTCAAAACTGATGGCCAACCAAGGTCAGAAAAAAACTCTGTTTGGCCTGAAATAGCTGGTGGGAACAACTGCAGTCAAGTAGTGACACCTTTTCGAGAGGTATTTGTGCGAAAGTGAACGCAACGAAATTGGCAAGCCGATTCCACTTACCGTGGCGATAACCGCTACGCTGCCAACACATCCGATTTGTTCTTTATGCTTATGTAAATGACAAAGGTATTGTTCTCGCTCTGAGGAATAAACTCAGCATACTTAACTAGATAACAATATGATTTTAGTAACCCTTTCACATCGGCTAGTATATTATGAGCGCTTCGTCGTACAGTAATAGCAACGTAATTGTTCTTATTCATTATTAATAGTGTGGAGTGAATTCGATAAACAAAGAAACACTTGACAATCATCAGTCACCAAAGAATACTCGTATTTACGAAGCTTTCCATAGTACGGTGCAAGGTTGCAATAAAAGAAAAATCAATTTATTCGTTTTAGTTTAATATGACAAGAGATCCAAAAACAAAGAAAGTAACTATTACGTTTTTCTCTTTTATGCCTAAAGAAATCGGCGGACAATATATTCAAAATTGTGAGAGAAGTGATATGAATATCAACGAAAAAAGTGAAATGGCTTTACCGAGTTCAAATCCCAGTTAATTACGAAAGGACACTTATACGTAACACCAGAAAGAGACAGCTGAAAATTCTAGGGCACATAATGAGGAAAGAGGGCTTGGAAAATTTTATACACACAGGACAGATTGAAGGCAACAGGGACAGAGGAAAACAACGTAAAAATCTGCCTATCGAGTTTGAGTTAATGGATGACGGAACAAATTTTAGGACAGATAACAGAAATACAAAATTTATTAAGAGCTACAAAGAACAGGAAGTTATGGAGAGCCATGAACACCAACATCCTGAAGGGATACGGTACAAAGAAGTATTGATACCTTTGTGAAAGACGTGAATCCATCTTAATCTCCACGTTAAGCAACAAAATCGACAAGGCTCTCTAGTTTTGCTTGGATGACCCATCTAAGAGAAGGAAAACAGAATTCAAAGCGAGGCTGACGGTAGCTGGCTTCTGTCAGGTTAACTTAGCCTAACTACACTCACTTCTAATGGGAACAGAAATAATGTTTTACGCCAGTTTCCAACAACCAAAATATTTTTTATCTGTGCTTTAATACTGACCTCCAAAACTGCCGAAAATTAAAAAAAAAAAAAAAAAAAAAAAACTATTTCAGGTCAAATGCAGAAAAATATTGAGTATACAACAGACTATCCTCATTTATTCGTCATGTTCCTTCAGGACATTGACGAACATAACTCTCTACAACTTCTTATTACTTTTATCTCTAAGCAAAATTTGACTCTCCACCATGTCTCCTTGTCATTACTCTGCCATCCCTTCGCACAAACATAAAGCTTCTCGCTTTTCCCCCTACATTTTTACCTCTATACGTCGTCCAAGTTTTCCAAGTCGTCGTTCCTCATAATATGTCCCAGAGAGTTCAGTTATTGATTTCTCATTTTGAGTATGAGTGTCTTTCAGGCTGTGATTTTCTTTAGAACTTCTTTTCGGATAAAATCATCTACAGGAAAAAAAAAACTGTTTGTAGACAGAAATGTTATTTTTTTATTCGACTTTGTGATACCGCTTTTCCTGGATCTGCCGAATGACGATGCCTTGAACCAGGTATTGATTTTCCGATCACTTGACCATGAAATAACCTCACGATCATTTGACAAAGATATTGGAGCTATGATCCCTTGATCAACGGATTGAATTCACTCTCCTTTGACCCAGTGATTGAACTCACGATCCCTTAACCTAGGGAGTGCATTCATGATCACTTTACCAAAGGGTTAAACACACAATCTTTTAACCAAGTGTTTGAATTCATAACCTTTTAACACAGAGACTGAGTCCACAATCGATTGACCAAGGAATCGAACTCACAACGATCGGAGAAACCTGCAATGTTTAAAATATTATCTTATAAAACCTACCTCTAGTTCGTCGACTAAATAATCTGTTCCGTTCAAGCTTTGGATGATGATAACGAATACAACAAATTCTTGACAATATATGAAGAAATAAGATTATAGCAACCAAGAATAGTTTAATTTGGCTTATCTTATTCTTGTTGGTTATTTTAAATCTCAAATTTTGTATGGGGAACTCGGTGAGGATCAAATTCACTACAGTCAACCAAATTAGTTTCGCTAAACGCCGAAAGTGCACTGGAAATTAATTTCATTGGAATTTATTTTAGATTACTTTGGTTTATTTTACGACATATCAACCCATGATGATTTATTTAATGTTAAATTCTGTAAGGACACCTAGTGAGGACCGAACTCACTATTCAGTAGTAATGGTCAACGAGGTTACCTTAGTATAACATTAACCGAGACAGAGGTTCCTAGTAATGGTTTTATTACGAAATTGCATTGGAAATAATTTTATAATGAAAATTTATTGGAAATGATTTTAATATATTAATGTATTGCAAATTATTTTAATTTGTAAATACATTTGAAATGATTTTACTACGTAAATTCTTTGGAAGGATTTTAGGTTAAGCTGTTCTATGACATATCAACACTTGTTAGGTTATTTGAGGTTACAGTGTGCATGGGCACCTATTGAGGATCGAACTCACTATTCAGTAGTAATGGTTCACCAGTCAATGGTCAGTGATCAATGGTCAACTTAATAAAACATTAACCGAGACAGAGGTGCCTAGAAATGATTTTATTATGAAATTGCGTTGGAAAGGATTTTAGTATAAAATTACATTGGAAACTATTTTTTCTGTAAAAAAAATTAATTGGACTTGAATTTAATATGAAAACACATTTGAAATGATTTTACTAAATATATATATATATATGTACTGGAAATTATTTTTGTTTAAGTTGGTTGATTTTAGGACATGGCAACTCTTGTTATGTAATTTAATATTGAATTTTGTATAGGAGGTTCAGTGGTGACCGAACTCAACACGAAATTAGCCTCCCTATTACCCTATATACTGATAGACAACGAAAATTATGACAACTATTCGAATAGATCAGTGTATACTAATAATAATTCACTATTTCAGAACCATCAATATTCTGGCACGTTAGAAAGAGAGAGAAAAAAAACACACAATAAAATGGAAAATGAAGGAAGTCACCCAACAGAAAAAAAAAGGTTTTAATCACTCTAAACATTAGATGGCGACAGATGATACTATTTATCATTTAATAGTTTTATCAGATGTCAGTCAGGCAAATTGAGTTCATTACGTTTCTTTCTTTGTATAAAAAGATCGATCATACTGATCTTTATTGCAACATGAGGGCAAGAATGATTTTTTTTTCGTGACTGACAATGAATCTTTTCAAATATGGAGCAGACAGATGATTTGCAAAAATCGCACAACAATCCCAAAAGAAAACAAAACAGTTATCACTCAAAATGTCCACAAAACGATCACCTAAATTGTATTTTGATCATGCAAAATATAACTATCATGAATGAAGTGGGATTTTTATAGGAAATATCGGTCATTTTTTTAATAACATTTATAGGCAGATACAGACATGAGCATAACTAACACACACGCGCGCGCACACACACACACACACACACAAACACAGAGGCATATATATATATATATATATATATATATATATATATATATACAACAAAGATACACACGGGTACACACATACACATACACCCAGGTATATATATTTTTCAACCGATAAGCTTTAAATATTCGATTTTTATTTAAATTTTGCAATTCCAACGAGCAAAAAAAACGCCCAGGAGTTGCCTACCATGGTGCCAATTCTTGATAAAGACCGAGATAGTCAAAATTGAACAAAACATGAACTTTGGCCTGTTTATTTATACTTTCTATCTCAATATGTAGCATCTTATTCGAAAATTGGAAAAATGCAATAAAATAATTAAATTGGGAGACTATATATATATATATAGTGTGTGTGTGTGTGTGTGTGTGTGTGTGTGTGTGTGTGTGTGTGTGTATTTAGGCAGCAATATTTCATTTATACATGTTTCATTTTTAAAGACGACAAACAAGGTACTGCGATTAACCTTTTTTATTTAATTTTTATGTTGTCTTCTCTGGACACAGACTGTGTAAAAACTGCCCAAATGTCCTGTAATTCCGAGCGCTTTCGGCTATACATTTAGCCTTATCAAGGATGATTTTATTTTTTTTATTTTTAATTGGGTGTTCCTGATCAAGCCGAATTCATAAATAATTACATCAGTCACACTACTACATGACTATCCAGACGCCTTACGTTACACTTATCCGACTACAGCGCCATTAGAACCCATTGAAACACAAACTTACCAGACTCCATCGGAAACATACTAGTAGAAAATACAAATATAATAACCTCATCCACATGTAAAAAAGATTAAAAATAATGGAAGTCTTAGCAATAAAAAATAAAAAGCCAACACTCAATAATATTAACTACGAACACGGCCACAATGTCCTGACTGTGTTCGGAAAATTAAACATTTCTATAACTCTAGAAACATACACATAACCCACATAACCAATTTAAAAGAAAAAATAGAATCATCCTTGATAATGGCTAAAAATATACCTGAAAGTGCTCGAAATTACAGGGCATTTGGACAAAACGGAATAGTCCTTTATTTATGAGGTATTGGCTGGGCGTAACGATCATGCTAACTAAGAGAGTGGCAAACAAATTTATAATAATCATACTTATTATAAAACCCAGGTTATGTGTGTGTCTGTTCGTTTATATATTGGATCGGATTTCCTACATTTTTCAACCGATTTCAACAAAACTTCACGGGACAACGTAAAATTACCTTGCGGTGGTCTTGACAGCGCCAAAAATTGGAAAAACACAATTGCTTTTGCACGAAATCAATTTGAAAACACGTTTAAGGGGCATCGCTGTCGCGAGAATGAAAGGGGGACAACTCATGTCGAGTTATACTTATTATAAAACCCAGGTTGTTTGTTTGTGTGTGTGTGTGTTCGTTCGTTTATATATGGGATCGGATTTCCTACATTGTTCAACCGATTTCAACAAAACTTCCCTTTTTTTTTTGGCAGGTAGTGTTTCTTATTGTCTTGCACACTTTTTTCTTTATTTTTACATTCAGAATGCTTTAAAAATTCCATTTACAAGACAATTATTTATAATAAAATTCTATTCAATCGGTAGACTCATAACGATTGAAAACAATGTTTTTGTTTGAGTTTGGGTTTGACCAACTCGTAAAAAAAAAAAAAAAAAAAAAAACTAATTAAGACATGCGTGTCCGTCAACCTTAAACAATAATCTTTGTCAATTTTATTTTTCAGTCTTTATGATGGTCGATACTTGATCTATCTCTTACTGTTACATCACAGGGCAACGCCGGGCTCTACTGCTAGTAATATATAATAATAATATTATATTAATAATTTAAAAGAAAAAGAATATTTTATCAGGGTTTATTTTTCCGCCAACTCATCTCTCTAGCTTGCGTTGTTCACCACTATAGAAATTGTATAAAGGGATGCTTCGAAAGTAATACATCCTATTTATATCCACGGAAGAAACTGTTACAAATACAAAGAGCAAACTAATGATGTTTGATAGAACATCTTTTCAGCTTATAAAAAAGGTTATTTGTTTAAGTCTGTTGTCTATGCATTTCCAATGCGCTCTTCATTTCCTGGGATGACAGCTATTCAAATCCGTCAGAATATATGTTGAATCACATTTCACTATAGTCAGTGCCTACCTGCGTTCATATCCACTGTCTGGTCTCTACGAACGTCCTGTAAGTTTCGACGAATGACAATCGGATATTTTGTTTCGTTTTTTCCTTCCATAGAGAAATTAAATAATAAAACTCGTACGTACTTTCATATCAGATGCTATTTTGTTCAAGTGCTATATCGCGCTCGATCGCGAATCCATCAAGGTCTTAGGGGCGCCACATCTACTGCTGCCGCACTAGAAATGGTGTTTCTTGGGCAAGACAACCTGACGGAGCCCAACTCTCACCAGACCGGTTTAAATTCAGAGTTTTCCTTCTCCTAGACCGGTTACCACCCAAAGTTATAAAATACAGTATATCCTGCTATTTACCGATAACTGGGGGAGAAGAAGAAAATTCATACCTTTCCCACGGGTATTGGAACGTAAGTGAATGTATTGGATCCGTCTGGAATTCGAACTCCGTTCTTCATTTTCTCAATCTGACCCGCTATACATTACATCACCGTGTCGACGACAAGGTTGCTTCCTGCCACTGCTACTATTAGGTTGATGCAAAAATAATGACGTAAAAACGACATTATTACGTCATTATTTTTGCACCAACCTAATAAAATTTCTGCATTGAGAAGAAATATAAGAAATTTTGGTTCTGAAAATTGTTGTATCCGAATTCCAGATTTAAGAAGAATGTAATAAAAAACAGTCAATCATAGCCCCAGTTGCTATATCTCCTACTTTTACTGCTAAAATAATTGAGATTAGCGCTTATGCTGGACTGCAATGTTCAGCCCAGGGATTGAACCAGGGAGAAGCAAATCAAGAGCAATGTTTAACAAATTAACTTTGGCGGCACCTGCTCGAATCAGATCAACAGGATCATCATCCTCTTTCCCTATTCACTTTCTCTCCATTGGTGGTTCTGGCGGAGTTGCCTGTTAATCAAAGAGAGTTTGGTGATTCCATTCGCGTGAATTTGATTTTGGTGGACAATTCTGCCCAGCACTGTTGGCTAGAAGCGCCTCCTTCGCGACTTAAAGGGGATTGAGACAGGTGAGATCTGGAAAACCTGGTTGCATCGGATACTTTATCTGTCAAGGTCCGCCTTGGTTTACGCCAGTCCGAGTGGCAGTGTCTTCTTTCGCCGGTTTCACTATTGAGATCGTGTAGATCTTTGCCTATTCCGCTGTTGTGGTCTTCGCGTATTGGTCCTGTTCAATATGGTTCTTTCTCTTCAACCTCACCGCCATAGGTGGAACTTACAAGAGTTGGAACCCAGATGGCTTCGCTTTTGGGATCACTGGGACAAGTAAGCCCTCTACCATGGCAAGGCATGATCATCTATATTTTACCTGAATAAGCACCTGAATAAGGCCGGACAGTACGATGGAAACAATATGAGTATAACAAGCAAGATAAGAACAAACGTTTAAATAAATCAGAGTATGTTAAACACGATTATTTTCCCAGAAAAAAGACCGCCTCCTTATTAAGAAATTTGAGCTTGTTAACAAATGCAGGTACGAAGACGTGTATCTACTGTGTAAATTTACATATTATCCTCAATAAGAATAGAAAAAAATGGTGTTAAAGAACATATATTCACTTTTCTAATCGACAGCTATGACAATAACCGCTTGCTCCGTTTGCGTGAAGTGCGGTTCTAGTCTGTGATTACAAATTAACATTTACCCCCTCTACTTTGGGCACCTCGAGACGGTGGGATCGTTAGCGAGCTTGACTCGCTAGAACAATTACGACTGAGTAGTGAGCTCGATCCTGACTGGGTGCCCCATGCTTTCGGCCTTGTGCCACATCTAAGCTACGCTTGCAAAATTACTTAGGAGCACCTCGACGTGGTGTAATATTTAGCAAGCTTCTCGCTAGAACCATTACAACTGAGTAGTGAGTTCGATCCTTACTGGGTGCCCTCTACTTTCGGCCTTGTGCCACATCTAAGCTACGCTTGGAAAATCCCTACCCTCTACACCAGCGTTTCTCAATCGAGGTTCCCCGGAACCCTAAGTTTCCGCAAAAGGTCCCAAAGGTTTCCGCGACAACAGGTAAGATAAGCTAATGAAGTTTTTGACATTTTTATTTAATTTCATATACGTAATATTACTAAACACACAGCCTTTTCTTATTTAACAAGTATCAAGAGTAAAGACAGAAATCATCTTCTCTCAATTGAGAATGAAATCCGTGTGTGTTTATCTAAAGTTCGATCTCGAATTAAGTATTTGTGTAGCAAAAGACAGGCACATGCTTCACATTAGAAATGCATGTTTATCAAATGGCTCTGAATGTAACATTTTCTTAGCCTATTTATTGGTTCACTGGAAATGTTGTCTTGATTTTCCCTTATGTCTTTTCAACATTGCCAGTAAAGGATAAAAATTTTTTAAAAAACTAATGCAGTAATTATTTTGTTTTCGTTCTGTTTATATTTATATTATTGGAATTAGCTACTTACGATTATTTTTACGTCAAAAATTTTTTGTGTGAATGAAAACTCCTTGATGAAGTATTATAAACAAGCAGTATGAATTTTATTTAGCATTACCGAAAAATTTGACAAAGATGTATTAATTTTTCCTTAAAACAGTTAAAACAGTTATTCAAAAATATATATTACGATATTTACCATGTGAACTACGATGAAAATAAAATGATAAAGATATGGTATAGAATTTTGTTTTGTGGAGGGGTTCTTTTTATTTATTTTAAGGGTTACGCAAGGGTAAAAAGGTTGCGACACGCTGGTCTACACAGACATCTGACGATCAAATTGCAGAGCGTGAAACTAAAAGTTATGCCAAAGAGCTTGTGACGACCGAGATATAATCTATTTAAGAATTACTTTAAAATTTTTACAAGCGATTTCAAATGTCAGTCTGTATTTGACTTTACAATGGCTACAACACAGATATTGACTATGCATATTGAGCGCATCGACGTGGTATAATGGTTAGCACACTTGTCTTGATAAAACAATTACGAGTGAGTTCAATCCTCACTGGGTACCGCTTAAACTCGCCCTTAAGCTACATTTATGTTGCGCTTAGAATGTCACAGTTAAATATAAATCTGTATGCGTGTGGTCTATTTTGGCAAATTGTGCCATTTGCCCTTTTTTAATCTCTAACTGCTGTATCATTATTTGTATGTTACGAAAGAATATCTGTTTATTAATCATATCAAGTCTCCGGCTGACTTTAATGATTGTCATGACTTAAAGTCCTGTAACGGCTTTGAAAGTATGTCATAAATGTTTACAATATTATTTAATGCTTACAATGCCGTTTTAAATGTTTACAATGCATTGATTACGTTGTAACCTGAACAAGCTGTTAGTTTTTTTATTTAATTATCTGTGATCTCATATAAATATGGCGGTATATGGAATGTAGAAATTTAAGCATATTTTAAATTTAGTTTTCTTTCTTAAAGAAGGATTGGAAATTTTGATACTCACAGGACAAATTGAATGCAAAAAGGACAGAAGAAAACAATGCATAACCTACTTAGCGTAAATGAATGATGAGACAGGGTTTAGGCGAGATAATAAAAATACAAAATTTATTAAGAATGATGAAGGGCAAGAAATCGTGGAGAATTACGAAGAAAAATGCCACATTGAAGAAGAACAACTTCTAAAATCTGTAAATTCTAAATTTGATTTAGTAATTATACTATTTAAAATTTGATTTAGTAATTATACTATTAAAAAACGTGCCACATTGTAATTTTTTTGTTTCTGTATCATAAGTTTTCTTATTGAGCTTTGGACAGATTTATGGCAAGTAAATCTACAGGAGAATGTTGGGATTTTATATCCCATATAAGATATTTTTTCATACAAAATATACTACATGTCTACTGTAAAGAAAACAAAAGAACTTATAAAGGAATTCGATCACTGCACTTATGTAAAGTTCGGTCATCACCGTAAGATTCAAGGAGAGACTATGGGTTTTTTTCACTGCCCCAAGTACTGTTTTCGGAAAGGCATGAACCATTCTGTTTTTTTTATGTCTGCTATGAGTACAATAGAAGGTCAGACTGGTCTCTTTCGATTTGGTTACCAAATAATCTATGAGAAGGATAATTCTGAATTAGAAATAAAAAGGGACAGACGGGTATAGGATTAGCAAATGTACCCTGTAAAATATTTACTTTCCCCTGAAAATATAACAGCAGTGCGATTGTAGCTCTATGCTCCAACAACAGTCTCTAGCAAAAAGCAATAAAAAATTCTCTAAACATTTTGGGGAAAGTGTGTGCCGCTCGCAAACCATTAGTCTTAACATAAAGAAAAAGAAGATTATGTAGAATTTACACACAACCCTTCTTTTCTTATTTTTATATTTTTTTATTCTCCAAGTAACTTTTCTATTTCGTGAAGCACTAATCCCGATGGCAAGAAAAATTATTCTCCATAATGTGACATTCGTTTTGGACCGCTGTAAATTATTGAATTAAAAAAAAAAATTCTGAACAAAGAATACACACCTGCGTTTTAAGGTTAGCTATACATAAAAATATGCTTGGAAAGGATAAAAAAAAGTAATA
>OZ010593.1:48609214-48769214 GCA_963932145.1 Acanthosepion lycidas | reverse complement strand
ATAGGGAAAGTTTTATCTTCATGTTATGGAAAGTTTTCATCTAGATTAAAATTTCTGCGTTTCTTCTATATTCCACTTCTAGCAAATTGCCATTTCTCACTTCCTTAACTGTTAATTCTGCTAGATAGTATCTTTTCAGTCAAAAAAGAGGGAAAGATTTGCTAGCATAAAAAAACTTGGAAGTCAAAAGTTATTTCTTTTTCAGAATCAGTGTCTGAAGTCGTTTGGGTTTTCTCTCTTGGTTGTTCATTATTTTGATATAGAAACATGTCACTTCCTGTGCTCCCACCCTCCTCAGAGCCTGACAATGGGACGTGTCAAGGGGGAAATCCAGTTGCCTTGACAGGTCAGGACTACACAAAGCGCTATACTCGTATTCGATAGAGACTCTGAGCATCCGTTAAACCTTTTGTTGCAATTCCTAAATAAGTGTACAAACTTTACAGCCATGTCTAACTCTAGATCTCTTCGAAACGAATGACCCTCTGCCATTTGTATCTAACGCCAAAAAATTATAAAGAGGTGATATTTTATCTCCGTGAATATTTGGGATATTGAATTTAGTTATAAAGGACTCCATAAAATAATATAGTAAAAGGCACTAGAGTTTGGACTGACCTGCCGATTGAAAGGATCGGATCTCTCCGACTAGTTCAAGCTTGGGCCAAAGTCGAGTGTTAGGAATTAGAAGTATCTAACCCTGATTTCTGACGCCCTCAACCACTATATTGAAGCCCCAAACGACAGGGCGGTTAAGAAGCAGGTAAGTTTTCTTTTTTATCATTAAAAACATTTTCACTATTTATATTCGGAATATTGTCTTCATCTTTGTTGTTTTTATCACAACATTTCGGTCGTGTTACCTTCAGGCCTTCGTCAAGAGTATCTACATCTGGGTAACCTACCGGGAATCTCGAACTGAACACTTTATTTAATCTACGGGGATAGACTGTTCTCGTTCCAGTGTTCATATCTAAGAATATAATCTAGTTCAAATGACAAGTGACAGCAATTTGTCAACCACAGTAGCAGCAGTAATAAAAAGAGGGCAGCAGCAGCAGTCGAAGCATGACAGTCAGCAACAGCAGCAGTGGCAGACCAATCAGCAGCCGAGGTTAGGTTTAACGATCTCAATTTACTCCAGCAAATTGTCCTATGGGACATATGTACCCTGTGTGGGAGGTCTATGTAACATTACTGGGGCTCCACACAAAAATAGCAAATTGGAGGTCTACAGTAATATTTTAGTAGTTCGTAGAGAAATTTCACTTCGGAACGGTTGTTAGAACTGAAAATTGAACTGTCTGTAGTAATCTACACTATATTAAAATTGTAAAAATAACAAAACAACTCTCAAACTAGCAGAAAACGACATCAAACGATGTAAACTAGCGTCTCTTTTAATCTAACTGATGTTTTGATTCTAAAAATAATGTTAAATTGGTTAGTATGAATTATTTTACTAGTGTTCATATATGTTCCTTAGTTGTTAAATATAAGTTTAGTTTCATTAAATTAGTTTTACTTCAAAATAAAGTATATATATTTACTATTTTATAATACAATCCCTAAAATTATCTATTAATAAGAAATAAAATAAGCTTTTTTTTCATCGAATGATTAGGGGATCCACCAAAAAAAAAAAAGTAAGAATAAAAGTGATAAAAAAGAATTGAGAACCATTAGCCTAGTGGGAAAAGGCGTTGGTTTTTAAATTTGGTGAAATCTCCCTGAGTCTGCAGTGTATACTTCAACTCTGTGCAAACGGGCGAGCAATAACTAGAAATTCAGATAAAAAATTAAGTTAAAAATGTGAGGCAGGTAAAAAGAGTTAAAACACCCACATATTTCTTCATTTTATTTTTTTTTGTTATTCTATTAGTAAGAAGTGAGTTCCACTTGGCTTCTGTCCAAGAACTGTTACTTCATGCCACAGACTCACGGCAGGATATTTTCCTGATCATTACAATGCTAACCTCTTCAAGTCTAGAGTTAACCGTTGTCTCTTCTATATTACTTCATAAACTGCACTTCTTGCCTTCTCTTGCGCTTATGCAACAACATACACTAACCTCTACCTCGAGTGGCTCTTGGACCTTTTATTGAGTTAAGATTAGTATTAAAAACCTAGCAGCAATTTGCGTACTTTAATTTTCCAAATGTGTTTACATTGATCAATTTTTAGTAGAGTTGTACAAAATTCACTGCGAACAGAAATAATATTTTTTTATAATTCTTTCTCATAATAATATAAATTAAGCACTCCAGACCTCGAATAGTTTACAAAATTATTAATAAAGATCAATCGTGGGCACTTAAATTATTTACATTATTCGGACTGTTATCCTCATCTTCACTGCCATATTCACAACGTTTCGGCCTTTGTACGCACCGGCTTTCTTCAAGTGATTAGAATTTCGAACCGAACCCTTTAATTCGTCTACCGAGGTAGATTTTTCTACTTCCACGTGCCATACCTCTTCCGGGTGTCTCAGTTATTTCTCTTTAACTTAACTCTCCAAGTTTTGGTTTACCGCTGTAGCCGGGTATTGAACTCACGACTCAAGGACACATGGCCCAGTGGATAAAGGCGTTGGTTAGATCCAGTGACAGGACCCAAAGAATTGTGATTTCAGTACCAGACTACAAAAGTGGTGAAGCAAAACTTGGAGAGTTGATCGAAAGGGAAATAACTGAGACATCCGAAAGAGGTATGAAACGTGGAATTAGAACAATCTACCCCGGTGGACGAAATAAACGGATTGGTTCGAAATTTTAATCACGTGAAGAAGGCTGGAGCGTACAACGACCGAAACGTTGTGAATATGGCAATGAAGATGAGGATAACGGCCCGAACAATGTTAAGTAACTATAACGCCTCATCTAAGAGACCATAGATAGATATTAATAGTGGGCAGTTTACTATTAGGTTGATGCAAAACTAATGACGTAATAATGTCGTTTTTTGACGTATAACGTCAAAAAACGACATTATTACGTCATTAGTTTTGCATCAACCTAATACATAAATCCATTGTATGTTGATCTCCTTACGTAAGCTAAAACAACAGATGCTCATACCACGTGATCTCTTGTAATTTTAGAAACGAAAATCCTTGAACTGTCATCATTTGGTGTACTGCTTTCTTGCATTACTCTTGATTAACACTTCAACATTACATAATTTCGAAAAAAGAAAATTATTAATTTTCATTTTAAAAAACACGTGGTTTACGCATATTTTCTTTTCGCTAACGCAGAAGGATCAATTTGAGTTCCCTATTAACCTTGTATAATTTAACTTAAAAAACAGTTTCATATTGATGGTCAGTAGTTCATTATTTATAGTTATATGAAAAATATGGAAAAAAGATTATTTCAAGTCCTCGGGCAAATTGTAAAAGCCACCCATTTTTTTAATATTTACTGAGGCGGTGTAAAACAGCCGAGGGAAAAAAGTAACACCGATAGAACATTTCATTACTGATGAAACTTGCTGACACTTAATCTCCAGTTTAATCTACTCGCTACTTTTGATGTGAAAAACTCAATTAAGGAAATATTACCTGCTTCAGCATTTTCTGGGCATTGAAGTAGTCTCGCTATCGCATAATCAACAATGACATTTGATGTGAACACGCAAAATTCATGGCATAATAATAGTAATAATACTCAAATTATTTTTTTTCCTTTTAAACAACCACGAAAAGTTCACTTACTTAAAAAAAGAAAACTAAATATTTTATTAACGCATCACCAGTGACGTATACAGAGTTCAGTGTCTCCTGAGTACATACTCTCAAACGCAAACTGATTCAGACGAACGCACTTTATACGCATGCGTCAATAATGTCGGTGTAAAATTTTCCATCCTACATTACAGGCGTATAAAAACGCACAACGATCTAGAAAGACACCCATTATAATATGCATGCATCTAATTATAGATTCATGACCACAAGTAAATTATTTGCAATATTCTGTAAGTGAGATATTTCTGGCAGTATCTTTTTTCAGTTCTGTCAGTAGAATCACACGAACGAATCGAAAGATGGACAAAAAAATTGTGTGAAAATAAAACTTTGAACGAAACCTTTAACATGTGTACGCGCCATATTAGGTGAGTCTGTATGTCTGTCTCCGTGTGTCTGATGGTGGTTCGGTAATTACAGATAATGAAATAAAATTGCGAAAATTTAATGGAGTAGCCTGAATTTGTATGAGAGTATAGTGTCTGTGACATAAAGACGTCAAGATTGGCAATTTTCTCGCACTCCCGCCTCGGTTACGCCCGCACTCTTTGCCAACAGAAGGTCAAGGTCGACTCTGGAGTTAGTTGAGCTTTCCGGTTGATCCAGCCTCGTTCCCGCCTTTATCTTGATGGCGCGTTCAAAAAGCGGGACTCCATTAAAGAAAAAGAACTCGGATCGAATTACGATTTCCGCTTGTTTCCAAATCACCATTATTGGTTTCTCTTAGTCTTCATTTTCATATAGAAATTTCCTCACACCGTATCGATGGGAGAGATTCTTTCTATGTATTTTATTTACTATTTCAAACGGTTATGTCTCATATTCCATTCTTCTCTCATTCCTTCTTGCATTTCAATATCTTCCGATTAGGTTCGTTTTATTTGCCTTATGAAATCTGTCTTCCATCCTACCATCTCTTTCTTCGACTCACTCCTCTAATTTGCTTCCTGTCTTCTATTTATTATTTTTTGTCTTAATGTTTCTTTCTTCCTATTGTCTTTACTTCTTTCTTTCTTTTTTATTTCCTTCATTATCTTTGATATCCTACTTTTAATCCGTAGTGCCTGTCTCTTCTTTTCAGTTTCTTTTTCTGTTTTTTTTGTTTTTGTTTTTTTTTTCCTTCCAATCACCTTTTCTTACTTCGTAATGCAAATTCTAAATTTCTTTTCTCGTACTGCCTTTCTCTTCACTTCACTTCTCTCTCTCTCTCTATCTCTGTCTCTCTCTCTCTCTTTACCTCGTAGTGTGTGTCTTTTCTTTTTTTCTTTTTTCTTTTTTTTTCTTCTTCCAACCATTTTTTCTTTCTTCGTCTTACAAATTCTTCGCTTTTCTTTCTTTCATTCTTTCTTTCTCTTTTTCTATCTTTTTTCTTTTTTTTTCGTCCCTTTTTTTAGTCTTCCACATTCTGTCCTTTCCTTTTTAATATTTTGCCTTCTTGAACGGCACCTATGCAAATGCACTTCATTGGTGGAACCAATGTATCATTATGGGCACTTATAACTAGCGAGGGCCATCCTACTTCGAACATTGTGGACTGGCGCTACATATTCACAAAGACCCTTACCAAATAGCACAAATCAGATGAGGACTACCAACAACACCAACAATTAAATTTTATAGCAGATGTAACTTGACGAATTTTTTATAATAATTTTAACAGAGATAAATTAAAATAGATCGTTGCACTGGCTGCTCAGTAAATACACGCCGAATGTTTTCTTATTGCAGTCGATCATAGCATCATAGAGAATGATTCTTTCCTTAGCTATAAAGTATGTGCTACGCCAGGGCTACATAGAGTTTTGAATTCAGAGTTTGCATTTTCCCAGACCGGTTGCCACTCAAGGATATAGAACCCAGTCTGGCCTGCTATTTACCCATAGCTGGGTGGGGAAGACATGGATTCATACATTTTCCAAGCACGTACGTGAATGTAATGATCGCGTCTGGAATTCGAACCCGGCTCTTCGATTCCTCAATTCGAGTCGCAATCCATTACTCCACCGTACCTCCTTTTACGGAAACAGCTAATGCTGCTACTACCATGTCTATTAATGTGAGATCTATCCTGTCAAAATTATCATTTTTAACAAGCAATACGAAGATTTTTGTCTAGCATTTAAAATCATACTAACAAAAGAATTAACTAGCAGATTCTACCTCTACCTACGGCAGATTGTGTACCCACGTGACTTAAATTTAAGTCCCTGTGCATTTTTTTTCAGCCAAACGAGTGCCCAGGCTGCTCGACACAACAGCTATTGGTTAAACAGCAGACTGGTCAACTATAGAACAACAACTCAAAATTTAATCAAGTTCAAAAGCGTTTGGGTTAGGGTTAGTTTAGTGTATCGAGGCTTTGGTTTTATTTTCCACAAGGTAGTTTAATGGCCCTGAGGATTAGAGCACCATGAAAGGAAAGCGTTCGTCGGCGAGTAGGCTACTTCGTCATAATAACCTACCGAAAGGCTAACCAAGTAAAGAGATTTCACTTGCTAAGTATACAGTGTAACATGGTTCTACCCACTCCATGATATTTGGAAAACAGATATTACTGGCTAGGTTTCTTTGAATTCTATTTCAAATTCGGACAGGCTGATCTAGAATAGCATCTTAATATCTCGTCATAGGACGTATCGAATTGTTCTGTTATATTATATTTTAATATTCATTTTTTGTACTTTGGTTCACCCAATACAAGGCACAGAAACCATTCAAGGTAGATATTTATTGAATGAGATTGTTATAAGTCCGACAGTGGAAGAAGTAAAGAGTAATATATTATGATGATACATAAGATAGATAACGTTTGAATCTAGCTTTGATTGACACTTAAGATTGTAGTGAAAAGACTCATAAAAAATAAATGATGTTTAACATATCAGTAAATAAAAATTAAACATTTCATTTTAATCACTGAGTTGATATCCATGTCTTTTCTTAAACTGCGAAATGAATAACAACCAAACTAGACTGAGATCATGTATCTTTCGATACATAACTGACGAGGCAGATTTTTTGCCACAGTTGGTTGCCATTTCTTTCTGCGGTAGACTAGTTGCCATTCAAGGCTATAGAACCCGGTCTGTCCTGCTATTTACCCATAGATGGAGGGAAAAGAAGAGGATTCATACCTTTCCTAAGGGTATTACCACGTAAGTGAATTTCAGTCAGTTATGTGCCATGCGTGATACATGCTTAGACGATCATTTATCTTTCGATACATGACTGACGAGGCAGATATTTTCCCTCAGTAGGTTGCCATTTCTTTTTGCGGTAGACCAGTTGCCATCCAATGCTATAGAACTCGGATTGTCCTTCTATTTACACATAGCTGGGAGGAGAATATGAGAATTCATACCTTTACCAGGGGTATTAGTATGTAAGTGAATGTAATGGGTTCGACTGGAATTCGAACTCGGCTCTCCGATTCCTCAATCCGAGCCGTTATCCATTACTCCACCGTGCCTGGAGAAGTCTTGCTTATGTCTTACTTACTGTGCCTTGAACATTCTGGTTTCCGTGTCCAAACTGGTAACGGTACGCTTTGACTAAAAAAAGGTTTCCCTGATTTAAAAAGGGATCTAGCTTCAATTCCTGTCGAAGGCAAAATTTTCCTTTAGTAGAAATGAACAGCCAGATTACTCCAGACATTTGATTTGATTATAATGGTGAAGACTTGTGCAGAACCATCCACACTTTTCGTAAGATATGGTTACAGACAACGCATACATGTAGCGTGCCATTAAGTTCCCAAACTGACCTTCTCAAGTTTTGTATTCAGAAATTCCTCCTCCCATAATTGTTGCCATTTACGTCTGAGGAGATCAGTCTACACTACTATTTTACCCATAATTAAAAGAAGAAGATGGCTTCCTAAACTTTCCAAAAGTTACTTGTGAGAACGTGAATGTAGCTAACTTGAATGGAATTCGAACTCAGCTCGCAGATATAAAAGAATCAGAAGACACATTTGACGAAATGATAATAAAGTATTAGAATAGTATCATAAAATGGCATCGCAACTAGCCAATGGTAATTTAATAATAATGCCTCCCGATTTTATATATATATATATATATATATATATATTTCCTGCAAAATATCCACACAAAATCGACAAATGAAAAGAGGAAAGAGAAACACTAATGGAAACGCATTTTATAGAAGACACGTATTTCATTAACATTGAAGAATTTTATTTAAAAAAAAAATGAATTATGATTAACGTATCAGAAAATAAAAGAAATTCAACTTTTCATTTATCAGAGGATAAATCTCGTTTTCATTTTTTTTATTCATATATTTTATATTTTTAAATATTTTCTGTAATACCCAAATGAATATTCAATATTTTTTTCTGAATACCTATTTATTCAAATTGTATTTTACTTAGCTGTTTGCGAATAAAACATTTTTATAAATGATTTTCCGATATTTTCTTTCTTTTGCAAAACTTTCTTCTTAAAGCGCTTCTCCGACTCTTATAGGAAATTTCTGTATATTTTTGTCTTTAATCTTCTGTTTTTTTCGAAATACGTCAGTTTTAAATTATCAAAGTTGTACCTAGCGGCGTTATTAAAGTACATTGGAACAAACAAAAAAGAAAATAAATACTCGAACACACACACATATATGTGTGAGTGTGTGTGTGTGAATATATAGAGAAAATATAGTATTAAAACATTACACATATCATCTTTAAGATATATATATATATATATATATATGTGCGTATGTATGCACAGAGACATATTATCTTGCGTCGAAAGTATGACACGCAGTTTCATGTTCAATACAATCTTCAGGTACTTATAATGGTCACGATCGTTAATATTTTCAAAAATTCTAGGTCACGTGGAAACAACGTTATATGGTATATTAATTCTACGTTTAATAATTATAATCAGAATCTAATATTGAGGTGTAGATCTGGATACAAGTTACAAAATGATACGGTGAGGAGGAAAATAAAAAATAAAAGAAATTGAAAATAAAAATTGGAGATGCCGAAATACTTTTTTAAAAATCGTTAAAATTAAAGGGATAGCGAACCAATGGAGGTAACTATATATATATATATATATATATATATATAGTTAAATTCCCAGATCAATTCCGTGGACATGACAGATTGCTATAAACTGACAATTGGAAAAAAAATCTTACATTTTGCCGATGCGTTTCGTCTTCCGACATTTTCAAGGCAAAAATGAAATCGAAATGTTTTTGTTGTTATAGTTATAATACATTAAAAAAATCCAAATTTAAAAAGGTAGACGCTTCTGTCTAAGCCTTTTTTTCTGGTTAATGTAACTTACCTTTATAGTAAGGGAATTTTTTTTTATGTTGACAATATAGTTAAATTCCCAGTTCAATTCTGTGGACAAGACAGATTGGTATAAAATGACAACACATATATATATATATATATATATATATATATATATATATATATATATATAATAAAAAGATTTTGCCGGATTTTGTAATGGGCACCCAATGAGAATCGAAATCACAAGTAATGTTCAACCAGATTAGCCTAGCTAAACATTAGATGCCATAACGCGTGTTTGTTTCACAGACTTTCATGCAACTTTTTGATTAATCCAATTCAATCCGAATCCAAGTATTTCTAGCTAATTCCAGTTAGAGAAATCCGTCCCTAATTCACCACGCATTGTCAACTGCGGGTTGGTTGGGATATTTAACCCATATTTGGGGGGGTTAATTCAGAGTTGAATTATGGACAAATTTTTCTTTACCACGTTTCGTTAATGCCCCCTCAGCCATCATATTAATAAAATGATAGTATTCAGTTAAAAATATATATGTAAAAAACATAGCAAAAGAACGAAGCACTTGTGCAAAGCTGACAACGAGTTGAAACTTCCCGTCTCCTAGACAGGGCGTCAACCAAGGCTATATGAGTCAGTATTCTGCTATTTTTTAATAAAGATTCGTAAAGTGTGAACGCACAAAATAAGCGTAGTCTCATATATATATATATAGAGAGAGAGACAGACAGACAGACAGAGACAGACAGACAGAGACACAGACAGACAGGCAGAGAGACAGAGAAACAGAGAGAACGAGAATAGTTGAGAAGAGACAGGGTATTTGTACGGAGGTGAATGTAACGAACCTGACTGGAATTGGAACTTGGTCCACCGATTCCTCAGTTCGAAACCGCTTCATCGTGCTTTATCTTTGTTATACATAGTAAAAAATCATAAAATTATTTTAACATTCGTAAAACAGGAACAGAGAAAATAAGTATAGTCATTGATGCTTCCTGTTTAGGACTGGGCTTCCGGTTCCTTCTAAATTCTACATCAACTCTATGTTCTTAACAGCTCCATCTCAACTCTGACATTTTATTCGATAATTAAATCTTGACATGTTTAAGTCTACAATTAGCTGTCTGTGTTCCTTGTTATCTTTCTTACGCTAATACAACTCCACTCAGTAATCCTCTACCTTGAGCCGCCCATGGGCCTTGTATTGTGTGAACATTACTAAAAAAACAGATAGATAGATAGATAGATAGATAGATAGATAGATAGATAGATAGATAGATAGATAGATAGATAGATAGATAGATAAAACACAATATATAACACAAAGAAAAAACAGAAACTCTTTGAAAATCGCTTATGGAAGGCGAATATATTTAGACATTGAACAATGTATAATTCACTGGAAACAAGGAAAATGGCCCGAAATATCGAAAAAATATAAGAACACCCTCCACAAAAAAATTAACTTTGGCTAAATCTGTATATATATATATATATATATATATATATAGGTGTGTGTGTGTGTGTGTGATGCAGTGCTTGCATCCTATTGGCGAGAAGCTTTCATCCTGTTGGTCAAATTGTTACCAACAGCAGATATTACGTCATAATCACCGCGATACTGTTGCACAGCCAAGTGTTTTATTCATGTTGGGGAACAGATGATAGTCACATGGGGCTAAATCAGGAGAATAGGGAGAGTGATTAATCATTTTAAAGTCCCAGTCACACAAATCAGCCATTGAAACCAAAGACTAGTATGGTGAAACATTGTCCAGATGAAACAAGATTTCTTTCGGTAGTTTTCCTGGATTTTAATCTTGATAGGCTTTCTTAACTGACTCGAAAAGTTGGCATAGTACTCTCCATTAATAATGTAGCGATTTTGAAGATAATCAATAAAACAATGAATTTTGTATTTAAAAAAAAAATGAGGCTATAACCTTGCCTGCAGATAAAACTAACTCGGCCTTCTTTGGAGCAGGTGAAGAGGGATGTTTCCACTGAATGGATTATCTTTTTGTCTCTGGCTCAAAGGGATGAACACTCATCTTGGGTTTATGAAACGTTCGAAGAAATCAGCTGGATCTTCCACAAACAATGTTATGTTTTCCCATGATGTGATCAGCCAAGTGTCCGAAGATGTGTCACCCACCAAGCAGAAAACTTCATCATGTGAAATGTATTGCTCCGAATATTCTCAACTGTCTCAAATGCTAAAAGTATTGGCTATTTAATGTATAGTAAATCGTTTGTCATTCATCACCGTATGGTAAACAATGAATGATTTCTTCAGTGGTGGCCGGTCGTTCAAAACTTGAGTTATTTTCAAGATTTCCCTCCTAAATTCAGCTGCCCACATTTGCACTTTTGATAAAGATGGAGCATTATTTCCTAATGTAACAACCATGTCAGTATAAATGTCGTTGGGGTCTAAACCCTTTTTCTGGGGGTATTTCATAACATGATCCCAAATTTTGTCCATTTTCAACAGAAGTTTCTATTTGTTATTTTTGAAGTTTTCTTTGAAAAGTCAGATGTAAGCTTACCTGTAAAGAAGCAATGCTTACCTGGAAAGAAACAATGCTTACCTGGGAAGAACAGTTGAAATTAATGCATGCAATATTTCACAGAACTAGAATCCCTCTTTCATAATCAGCCAATGAAATTTTAAATCTACTCTTCGTTTGTATGACGATTTTTGTTCTTTTTAAATTTAAATGTATTTATTTTAAATGTTTTTTTTTTTTCGAGTAAATAGTCCAGCGCATGGGTATGTTGACGTATAGTGATCACAAAATGCTTCAACATATTGAGAAAGCACCTCAAAATGTCCTACGTCCTGGGTATGACGATAAACTACATCCGCGTCCTGGGTATGACGATAAACTACATCCGCGTTCTGGGTATGGCGTTAAACTACGTCCAACAGCAAGGCCTCAGATAATGTTTTCGGAAAAATAATGTTGCCAGCTATACGTTTTTGAAACAATAATGTTGCCAGCTATACGTTCTTTTGGAAAAAATAATGTTGCCAGCTATACGTTTTTGAAACAATGTTGCCAGCTATACGTTTTTTAGAAAAAATGATGTTGACAGCTATATGTTTTAGAAACAATAATGTTGCCAGCTATATGTTTTTGAAAAAATAATGTTGCCAGCTATACGTTTTTTGGAAAAAATAGTGTTGCCAGCTATATGCGTTTGGAAAGAATAATGTTGCCAGCTATGTGTTTTTGAAACAATAATGTTGCCAGCTATGCTTTTTTGAAAAAATAATTTTGCCAGCTTGTTTGATAGTAATGTATATTTAATATATGTATAGGTATATATATATATGCCTTAATTTGGCATTAAATGACCCACAGTGGTTGATATGCCATAAAACCCAACCAACCAACTAACCAACCTCAAAATGTTCAACGTAAAGCTTCCTCTATCCGTCCACAAAATTATAAAAATATGGAAACTAATGTCTAACTACTGCTTCGTACCTTTCAACAATATTCTCTACAAGCAAATTTCGGTTTACCTATGGGGTCACCTATCAGTGATGTTCTTACTTGCCTTTTTCTAGGATTTTTAGTATCCGGTACATTTAAATCCGTCATACCAAACAGCTATACTTATCTAAAATATATGAATAATTTCTATGTAAGTAATTTTGCTATGGTGCAGATTGCCTCAGACAATGTTCGTTACTTAAATATTTACGTAAACTTCTTTTAGTAAACCAAATAAAAATTTCCACAAAGAATGCAAATACAATTTTAATACGACATTTATTAACGATGAAGAAATAACTTTATAACTTTTCCAAATTCAAAAAATGTTGAGGAATTTTTTATTTAAAAATAGTTGAAATACAAAAAGTAAATTCTATAGTCAATATACAATGAGAATAAAAAAAACACTAGGTAGAGAGTATGTCATAACGACTATAGGAAAATAATACCTGTTGTTTGAACATATGAAGAGAAAATTGTTGTCGCCGACTTCAACAAAACGATTTAAAAAAAACACACACACAGCATTCAACTATAACAATCAAAGAAAAATAGCTTTTCCCAAGACAAAATAACTTCGTCTGGGTTAGAAAAAAACGAAAAAGAAAAAAATAAATATTTTTCGTGGAAATATAACAAACAAAAATCAATTATTGAAAATGATTGCGGAACGTTTGGTTTGCTTTTCGGTAGTCAATAAAAAACGATTTCTCTCGTCATTCTTTTATCAATTCAAGATAGACTTTTCTTTTCTTTATCTTTAATAGTAGGTATGTATTTTACTTTTAGTTTTGATTGAGTGTTGAGTGGTAGAAAAAAGCCATGTGAAGGATTCTAATAATCTACGCAGCAAAGTAGAAATAGCAAAAGAGAAAGAGCGAATTGATGAAATCTGCAAAAACACAAGAAGAAGAAAAGGAAAAAGAAATTAAGAAAGGAACAAAAGGAAAGAAAATGTGAGTGAGTGAGTGAGTGAGTGAGTGAGTAAGTTATTAAGCGAGTGAGTGAGCGACTGAGCGAGTGAGCGAATGAGTGAGCGAGTGAGTGAGTGAACGAATGAGTAAGTGAGTGAGTGAGTGAGTGAGTGAGTGAGTGAGTGAGTGAGTGAGTGAGTGAGTGAGTGAGTGAGTGGAAATAGCAAAGGAAGTCTGTAAAACCAAACAAGCAAGAAAGAACGTCAGAAAAAAAGGACAAAATGAAAGAATAAAAAATGAGAGAATAAACCAAAGAATAATGGAAACAAATAACGAAAAAAAATAAGAATGAAAGAAGAATAAAAATGCAAGCAGCGAGGAATGAAATAATGAATAAAAAGATTGAGAGATTAAGAAAGATAAAAGGAAAAGAAAGCAAGAATAAAAATAAAGAAAAATAAAGTTAGAATAAAAGACAGCAAGAAAAATGAATGAAAAAATTAAAAACGAATGAAAGAAAAAGAAAAATAAGAAAGAATAAATGAATGAAAGATAGAAAAAAGAATTAAAAAAAAAGAAATATGGGAACAGAAAGAGAAAGAAAGAGCGAAGAGGTAGATTATGAAAAACTAGCAAGAAAGAACGACAGAAAGAAAAAATAGAAACGAATGAAAGAAAGTATTTAAAAGGCAAGCAAGAACGGGAAAATGTATGAAATTTAAAAAGAAAGAAAGAATAAAAGAAAGAATAAAAACTTGAAAAAAAAAAGGAAAAGGAAAGAGGGAAGGAAGTAAGAAATGAAAAAGGAGAACAAGAATAGAAGAAAGCAAAGAAGAAAAAAGAAAGAAATAAAGAAAGAAAGAAAGTAAGAAAGAAAGAAAAAGAAAGAAAACAAGAAAAAAAAAGAATATCGCAAAAAAGCATGATGGTTGTATACAGGGAAACAATCGAAATGCAGAACGTGATTTTTCTCGCCTAAACAGAGAGAAAAATATCTCTACAAAAAAGTAAGCAAGAAAACGTATTAAAAAAAATGGAGATTTATAAAAGGTTGATTAAAATTGAAGATTAACAGAAAAGGAGATGCTGTCAGTTTGTAGTAGAATGCTTGATATTTTTTTTTAAATAGTTAACGTCGCACTTATGTGTATTTAAAGAGAATTCTACCTTACAAAAAAATATTTAAAAACAATGGAAATTTGAAAATTCGATTTGGTAATTGGTAGTTTGTTTTTGTTTTTGTTTTGTTTTTTTAGCAGACGCTGTCCATTTGGCGATAAAACCGTTGTGGCTACTTTCTTTTTTATAAATTATATCTGCAACATATTGAGGACGTCAAAATGAAGTACAGAAGTTTCGTTTTGGTATGTTTAGGCGATGGTGTTTTGCCACGGACATTTGGGCGCCTGCTGATTTGGCGCCAGAAATTTTCGTATGGACCCGGGATCTTTCAACTCTCTGTCAGCTTTGCACAAGTGTTTCTTTTGCCATGTTTTTACACACACACACGCACACACACACACATATATATATATATATATATATATATATATATATATATATATATATATATATATGTGTGTGTGTGTGTGTGTGTGTGTCTGTGTGTATATATATATATATATATATATATATATATATATATATATATATATATATATATTAAACTAAATACCATCATTTTCTCAATGATAGCTGAGGGGACATTAACGAAATATGGTAAAGAGACATTTGCGCATATTTTTCATTGTCTTTGATAAAACAAGAAAAAGCTAACAGTGAGTTGAAATTTTGCGTTGTGAGCAAAAACATTGATACCAATTACGGTTCTATACTGAAATGTCTGTGCCAAATCAGCTGACCCCGAAACGCCAACGCACAATCGTCCCTTTGCGCAGAAATCTATCAAGATAGTGTAATAATGGTGGAAAATGTGACAAAGAAATTCGAAAGCTTCTCGGAATAAAAATAATAGTTACCACCTAGATGCTAAGTAACCTATTAAGAGACATGAAAATGTTGGAAACAAAGAAGAGAGTAATGAATTGCCATGGAATATCTAATCTCCTCTATGGTAGTGAATACCCGACCCACTGTTTACAAATAAAGAGACGATAATAAGAATATCATGGCGATATCACGTGAGAAAATCCTTCTATATGCCGTGTCCCTTCAGGACATTGGCGATCATGGTTCTCTACAATTTCCGCTTCTTTATGGCTTTTAATAATTTTTTTTGTTATCTCTCCATTAATTTGTTCTGCCATCCATTTACTCAAGCTCATACTTCTAGCTACCATGTCCCTTCTGGACTTTGACGATCGTGGTTCTCCACTATTTTCTGTTCTTTGTAAAAGAAAACGTTTACAAGAAAATGAAAACGACAAAGAGACTTATACTTCTAATAAGAAAGATACATTTTGGGGATGCATAATGAGGAAATTCAGAATTTAAAACTCACAAGACATATTGAAGGCAATGATAAGGCTAATGTTAATGGTAATATTAGTTGTTTCTCTGTAAGGAAACATTCGACATTCATTGAGAAAGAATCCAGTACAGCTGTCAGTTAAATTTTATAAAATCTTACTCCTAAAACAATTCTGTAGTAGTTGTTGTAGTTCTTTTCAGCATAAATGGGTTGCTTCCTTCCTAAAGTTCTATTTGAAGTAATGTGGGACATCAACATTTTGATTATGTCATTATTTTCTCTTTGAGTTACATGTGATATCCATTTTAGGGCTTGCTGCTGTTGAAAGTCCCCATGTGAGATACGGCGGATTATCCTCACTGCGTGTCACAATAATAGTTTCGTTCTAAATTAAGCTAAGACATTGATATGCTGGCAGCGAAAAGGTTAGCGTTACGGAAGGTGGTTCCCGCGAACAGAGTTGAAATTCCCTCCCAGATTATTGCATTCACATTCGCTAAAAAACATTGAACTAGCAGACTTCACCCGATCGCTATCGATTTGCAAAGTAAGATATATTAACTACTTGAAATATTTGAAACAAAGATGTTAAATGAACATTTCATTCATAAATTGGCTTGTTATAGTTAAGGAAAGTTTTACAAATAGATGCCAACTTGTTGAAGGCAAAGTAAAATGCAAATTCCAAACACTTTTCTGCACTTTTCTGCACTATATAAGACAATATTCCTAAACAACTATTTTTGATATGAAAATGAAAACAATCCTTGAATAAAAGTACACTAATGAGGGATAGTTAATGAAATATAGCTTTATTTTAAAATCAATATGCAAATTATTTAAACCTGAAGAGTGATATCACCTAGAAGTAGATAATATATACAGTGTAACCCTGATATAAGAGACCCTGATATAAGAGAAACCCGGATATAAGAGAGATTTTCTCTGGTCCCAAATTAGAGCCTGTATTAATGTATATAAAATAGACCAAACCCGGATATAAGAGAAACCCGAATATAAGAGACTTCTTCTCCGGTCCCGACAACTCTCTTATATCCGGGTTACCCCGTAATACAAATATTGAGCAGCTTGAGGATAAATTACTATAAGTAATTTATGCACATTATTTATCATCTGTCATTTGCGTCTAAGTCCTTGGACACAGTGTGCTCAGGGGCGACTCCGTTAAAGGACAGAGTCGCAACTGAGGAAAATTATACTGAGAGCTGCCTGGCCCTGAGGAACAGCTGCCCGAGACCACGCCTTCTCATTGCACTAGAGAGAAGGATCGGTGCACGCACCGAGGCCAGCGCAACCGACGGTTGCGGGGGCTCGGGGAATTTTTGTTCCTTGCGCGAGTGTACGCGCTCGGGCTCCCCATATTAATTCGCCTTTGTGTCACAACCTGATCTCGTGGGGTGTTGAGTAAATACTAATTACCTTTGTTGTGAAAATTCCTCCTTGTAGGAGTTTCTAACAGGTTTCTTTATCATCTCTCAGTTGTGTCTCTGTCTTTGGGCAGAATGCACTCAGGAGCGACTCCGTCAAAGGACAGAGTCGCAACTGAGGAAAATTATACTGAGAAGTGCCGGCCCTGGGGAACAGCTGCCCGAAGCTGCGCCTTCTCATTGCACTAGAGAGAATGATCGGTGCACGCACCGAGGCCAGCGCAATCGACGGTTTACCTCCGAAGAAACGAACTAGCGATCACCTAGCCGAGAGAAGAAAAAAAAGAGAAGAAAACAATATTATTATTATCGCCTCAAGACCGTCAACCAAAAGGCCTCTCCAGAAGAGAGGTGAGGTATGTAACCGTAAGTTCTATGCTAATAGTATCTTCTTCTTTACTTCTCACTTTGGAACTCTCTTTCAGCTTATTAACTTTCTGTCAACGATGATCTTCAAAAATTAAAATGCAGTGACAACAGTCGTCATCTCTATCCGTGATCCTGTTCTTTTTATTGTTCTTTCTATTCAATAACGTTTTCTTATATCCTTCAATCTCAGTAACTTATCGCCTTGGCTTGAGGTGAAATGATTCAAATAGATTTTAAACCGGACACATGCCTGGCTTTTTAACTCAAGTGTAAACCGCACCTGTGTATATTTTAATAAAGAACATAATATTAATATTAAGAAAACATAATTCAAACGTCAGAATTGTAAAAAAATGAATACAAAAATTATTTTAATAAAGAAGATAAAATTAAAGCTGTATGAAAAATAGAGTAAAGCTTGTAATGTGTAAAAATGAATAGAAAATTTTTTTTTAATAAAACAAATAATATTGAATCTTGTGACAAACTAAGGAAATCAGAATGTTACAAACACGGTTTCTTTGAAAAAGAAACCGCCAAAGTGAAACCAGACAGTTTACATTATTTTTTAATCGGTATCACCCCAAGTAAAGGCAATAAAGCCACTAAGACGCAAGGGGTTAAAGGGTGTGGAGGAATTAGGAACAGAAACATTACTAATGAGCAGAAAGAGAAAAGTGTAATCAGTATGACAATCGATAGCGATTGACATTGCATTTAAATTTTTACGGATTAAAGCGAGAAGTGCGAGAGAAGAAACTTAGCATAGAACTTACGGCTAGGTATAGCCAGCTCAACTGTAAATTGATTAGATCTCGCCGCCAATCTAGTACTGAGCTTAAATTCATATAGTTTAGGCATCATAGCGAAGAGCTCATCCGAACAATTACCATGAAAATATTTATAAAAATCACAGATTCTAAACAAGTCGATGGGTAAGTGACTGAAGCCGAGACTCTAAATTAGAACCAATAATATTGCTGATTCGTCTTTGGATCTTATCAAGGAGATCAGAGTAAATCGCAGGGGCAGTTGACAATAGGAAGCAGAAATATTCTAAGCAAGAACGAATGGTAGACTGATAGATTTGTAAGATAGATACCGAAATGATAAATTGTCTCGCACTCAGTGTGAACTGAATTTCTTAGCAACTGACCTAGCAAAGGATTCAATATAGTCTGTCTGCTTTATGTCATCTGGGAACGTTATCCCGAGAAGGCGCAATAAGATTAGCCTCAGCCATGCTGATAGATGGTAAACAAGGATCTCTCAGATAATTAACGGAGAGAAATTTTGGAGGCGTTAAAATTGACAATCCATCTTTTGTCCCAGGTCGTTTTGGGTATCATCTGCCATTTTGACCTAATCAAACTGATCAGCCTTACAATCAAGGCAGGGGTAAATGGCTGTGTCCTCAGCGTAGATGTCAAGTTGGGATCTGGTGTCGTCAGGTAGGTCGTTAATGAAAATTAAAATCAACAAAAGCCTAAAAATGGCTCACTGGGGGACAACCACTTTAGTAAAAAAGGATACTGACAAATTGCCGTTCAGAATAACTTTCATTTCACGATTTGATAGGAAAGACTGGATCAGCTCAAAAATGTGTCCGGAGCCACCGTAACTTTAGTTGTGGAGAAAACCTGAATGGCAGATCCTGTACAAGGCTTTCGAAATGTTCAATGCTACAGCTCCGACTTCACTTCTTTTTTATCTCGAATATGGTAAACTCTTTCCCCAATTATCGTCAGTACATCAGCAGTTGACCGGGAAAAACGAAAGCTGAGATGAGAGATGATGAACTAATTTAACATTGATTAGGGCCTCTAAGAATTTCCCAAAAGATGTAGATGGCTAATAGACCGATAGGTGGAAGTGTTGGACCGCTCACCAGAGTTCTTAAGAACTGGACTAACACACGATGACTTCTAGCAAGAAGGAAAGTAAGGAGCAGCGATGCATTTGTTATACAGTTTAGAACAGGAGCTAGTTCGGAGCACAATGACTATTACAGAGATACTATCGGGTCCACATGCTTTGTGGAGATCCGGGTTAGTGGTGACAGTAGAAACCAAGGAAGAAGTTATATGCATTTCACTCAACAGTGATTCAGGGTGATTTGGGGGAGAATTTGCGAGTAAAGCATTCAGATTTATCAACAAACGATGATAAGACCTCAAATTGAATGAAGAGGAGGGAATAGAGACCTTGTACTTATTTACTACCCTGTTACAGAGCCGCCAGTAATCACGAGAGAATGTTCTTGGAGGCTATGCAGTGGCTCTTTCTCTCGACAAGCAGAGACTTAGCTCTTTCGTGGACTCGCTTACATTTATTACGAGCAGTAACGAATAGACACCAATTATGATACGAGCTGTCATATTGGTATAACCGAAAATAGTGGCCCCTGTGTACTATAGCAACCGTGCAAGCTGGTGCAAATCATGGAGAGGATTGCGGTTTCACCTAGTATTTCCAAAAAGGGATGAAAGCGTCCATGCCGGTCTTTACGCAGTTTTCATTTGGGAGGTTGAAATGTCCATGGAGCGTCACAAAGAAAATCACTGAGATTCAATCAGGAACGCAAAATTCTTATGGACAGGTGATTCTTGTTTAACGGATGACTGGAACGAAATATGTGAGAAATAGATCCAATAGAGAAGCATGTTTCTCGTTTTTTCTTGGGGCACGAATAGGGAAGTCCCCGTTTTGAGTAAGGGATTGGTCAATGTAAAAATTTAATATCTGAATACTGGAATCCTTTAGAATATTTCAGCCATGTGACATGGTGAACATTAAAGTCATCGAAGACAAAGATGTTCGCAGGTGGGTAGAGCGAAACTACCGTTATTTTTATACTGTCAGCTATTAAGTCCAATATACTGCAGTCCTGGGAAAAGGGGGAGCGATAAAGGAAAAAGACATAGCTAACAGAGTTTAGTAACGAAAGACAGAATCACATGAAATAGTAGTCAGCTGGTTATCGGAAGATTATCCCGAATGTAAACACCAAAGCCATGCGTGTGAATACTGGAATCTTTTTTGCAAAGGGGAAGATAGCCTAGCACCAAGAATTCATTAGTAGCAAAGGAAGAAAGGGCTATGATATTTGGCAACTGTTCCAAGGGAAAAGATTCTTCGCTGTGAAATTTATGTATAAATAGTTTAAAAACGAGTGTTCAAATTAATGTTATAAAGACCACCAAAATGAAGCCAGATGATTTATACAAAAACCGCCAAAATGAAATGAGGTGGTTTAAACATTTTGTAGTCATAATTTACAAAGCGAATAAGAAGATATTTCAGTCTCTCCTTTGTAATAATTCACTCCCTCTCCGCCACATTCTTTTTTTTTACTTTTTAATGTCTGACTTTTAACTCAGGTTTGAAACGATCCTATATCTACCTTTTTAATATTAATTTAAACTAAATCCATGTCTACCTTTTGTTTCAGGAATGAACAAAATCCAGATATACTATGTGGTGTCCCCCCCCCCAAAAAAAACAGGTAATTTTAGATTTCTTATATGATGAAAAAAATAACATATAAAAAAAATGAACTATATATTTTACGATATGAATGAAGTAAAAAAAATTAACTAACATATATTTTTTCACCATTTGTTGTTCCAGGATGCCGCAGTTATCAAATTTTCAACGCGAGGTGAATGTTCACTTTAAGAACGAATATCCAACTTAGCGGCTAAAAAAAGTTTCAAGAGATTTTGCCAGATTTCTTTTGTTTGAACACCACATCTAACATTTGTGTTTTTTTAAGCTAATAAATTTCTATCATTTGCTTTTGTTTCAAATAACTATAACAAAAATTCCAATAATTAAATAAGCTGCACCAAATTTCCTGTTTTTTGTGGAGCACCCTGTATTTTGACTAAAGGGTAAACTGAACTTCTATCTACTTCTTCACTTATAATAATGTTCATTTTATAAAACTTATATTCAACATTAAATAACCTGAGAGAGGTTGATACATCTGTTAATTAACTAAACTAATCAATTCTCTAGGGCGGGATGCCCATAGTTTTGGTTATCAGCCTTCAGCGGGCACAAGGCTACATTTGTGAAGCACTTAGTGGGTTGAACTTGCCACAGTTGTAATAGTCTGCGAAGCTAGCTTGTAAGCTACTGTTTTCTGGCTAGTCGTCTGTTATTTATTTGAGCTAAACGTTCATCAATGCTTACACACATGACCGACAGCGAACGTACTGAAAAGGCGCCAAATGGCACACACGTGGAGAGGAGAATCATACTTGAGATGCTTCAAATTCCTTCCGTTGCTTCTCACGGCCGCCAGCAGCACAGTCCCACCGTTGTCCTCGTCGTCGTTACTATGGAGACAATGTATTTGACGGACGGAAGAAGCGAAGGAAAAGAGGAGAGATGTAAAGTCAAAGGACGATTGAATATTGATAGCTGAGAATCGAGTAAAAGAAAGAAAACAGCTTGTAAATAAGAGACGGAAGGCGTAACGAATGCTTACGGTTTTTAGATAACATTTTGAACAAATGCTAAAATACACAATAGGCAAGTAAGCCACTAGGGAAATGGATGCTTGGTAAAGACGTAAATAGAAGTAATAGTTTTATGTCCTTTTTTGTACAAGGTTTTTTGTAATTTGTAGAGAAAAGTGAAATATTTGAGGAAAAAGAAAATAAGCAGAGTAAGGGAGGGAGAAAACAAAGATAGAGGTGGGTGAGAAGGAGAGAAAGAGAAGGACAAAAGAGGAGAGAGAGAGAAAAAGAACATGCCCCAGAAAAATTTAAATAACTTTAAATAAATAAAATTTAAATCACTTTAAATAAATAAAAATAATCTTCAGCAGTAGACACTTTTTAAAAAGGTGTACCTACATTTTAAACGCCTGCTTATCGGAAATATAAATTCAAAATCGTTATAACTTTAGATGAAATATGCGTGTAGTGTAAAGGTTATCAGAATGGAGTCGGCTAGCCGAGTTCGAATTTTGATGTCGTTTGTTGAGTTCCCTTTTCGCACTAATTCCTTTAAAAAGAAGTAGATTAATTAGTAATGTAGTCTTCAGTATTTGCGTAGCAGCCATTCTAAAATAGTGAATTCAAAACCATAGAAGGAGGCAAAAGGAAAATCGATTCATAGAAATTTAAAGACAATAAATAAAATGAAACCGTAGTGAACCATGATTACCTTTTAAAAATTGTTTTTACATAGGTTTACTAGAGTTGGCAAAATAAGAATATATATTATATAGCCGTTCAGTACGTTTTTCTTTGTTTCTAACGAAATTTCGTTTTACTTGTTTAGCTTTTGGAAAGCACCGTTTGCCTTTCTAATGTGACTTCGTATTTCGCTGTCATATTTTTCATCGGCTTTTAAAACACTTTATATTAGGTTGGTGCAAAAATAATGACGTAATAATGTCCTTTTTTTGACGTATTTTTAACGTCAAAAAACGGCATTATTACGTCATTATTTTTGCACCAACCTAATAGATATGTAATCTTCTCTACTTTCTTGAATTTGACAATTTGTAGATCACCTTTTTTTTTTTTCTTGCAGACAATCACACATTCTGTTTTATTTTGTTACAATTGATTGTCCTTTCTTCTCAATTCCCTTTACTACCTAGTTCTACCATTTTTTTTGTTCTATGTTTGCCATTAACACAATATCATCTGCATAATGATAATAAATACTGGTAGGGTATCCCTCTCCTTTAGAATAAGTCACGCTGACGGGGTTGCATAAATCTGGTAAGAATTCACATATTGGTCTCAGGGCCATTTCTGTTTTTTCTGTATTTACCCAATTCTTTTTCTATCCCTATACAGAAAACTCGCTTCCAATATAGGTTCTATATTCTCCTAACATCCTTCACAAATAGATCTAGTTTTTCTAGCAATTCAAACAGATCCTTGCGCCTTATTTGGTTTGGTTTATTTTGTTTTACGGAATATCAACCTTAATGGGTTATTTAATGCCGACAAGATTTTTAGGATAGGTTCGTATGAATAGAATATGTATTCTTTTTAAGAAATCAGTTTTCATCAGGTTTCATTAACGTATTTTTGTAAAGAGGATTTTTGTCGAGAGTCTGGTTTCATTGATGTATTCTTTTCAGAGATACAGTTTGTAGAGAAATTGATTTTATTCACATTCTCGTTTGGTTTATATTTTTTGGAAGAGGCCAACTGTTTTAAGAAATATGAGTATGTCATCCACTTTTGCTTTCTGCAAGAGTTCATACATGTGGTTCATAAAATATTTTTGTCTTGAGAGAACAAAGGTTTGAACACTTGGTTAATATATTGGTTAATAGTGCATGTCGTTTCACATGCTTGGCATAATGGTTGATTGCTTTGTTTTATTTTGTTTTACGGCATATCAACACATCAATGGGTTATTTAATGTTGACTAGATTTTTAGGATAGGTTCGTATGAATAGAATATGTATTCTTTGTAAGAAATCAGTTTGTAGATCAAGTTTCATTGACGTAATTTTGCAAAAGGATTTTTATCGAAAGACAGTTTTGGAGTTAACTATATGCCCATAGCTGGGACCCTAACAGGTGCTGCCACTCCGGGTCAGGGTGGACCTTAGAACAACAGTAATTAAGAAATGTTTCCATGCTCCTCTAAACCTCCCGATCAGAGGCCTTGCTGTCAGATGTAGTTTATCGTCATACCCAGGACACCGTGCCGTATTTAATCAAATGTATAATTTTGCATAATCTATGAAAAATAAGTGCATAACAATCTGCATTCGTATTGGTATCTCCGATATCATTCTGATTATAATTATCGTATTTCCTACCCCAGTGCCAATTTGTTCTTTCTCTGTTTCCAGTCTTATTCTACTTTTCGCCCTATTAATCAGAATTCGGATTATTAGCTTGGTTATATGGCTCATTAAACTGCTTGTCCAATGGAGCTCGCATTAATCTATACCTGGCTTCTTAGACAGCGATAGGAAGATGGATCTACTAAGGTCATCCGCTGTGTCACCACTGTTTTATATTTCATTTATTATTTCTGCTCTCTTCACGATGCAGCAATAGTATAAGGCTGACAATATTTCTGTCACTCTACAATCTGGCTAGCTGTATTGTCTATGTTCATATCGCCTATTCCCGATCTTACTTTACAACCTATTTTATTCTGCTATTTAACCCATAGCTGGAGAGGAGACGAGATGCACTCAAGTATTTCATATCGGCAATAGTGCGAAAATAAAAGGAAACACAGAATTTGACTCACCGATTGCACTTACTGCAACGAAAATCTTGACGCTACACATTCACACTCTCGATGAACTATTGTTGTGTTCTGAAATAAATATTTTAGTTTAGCGCCGAAGATTAATCACCGATTTCCTCAAATGAGATGATTGATTGACTGATTTTGTTTAGCGGCATATCAACACATCTATGGGTTATTTAATGCAAAAATCTAAAAATTTGGTACGCAATTTTATACCTTCAACTACAGATATGATATACTTAATTTTATACTTCCAGGGCAAACGTTTGTTTTTTTAGATATAGAGTAGATAAAATGTACCATTGATTTTTGGAGGTTCACTATTTACCCATAGCTGGATCCCTAGCAACGGCTAACACCCCGGATCAGGGTGGACCTATGAACAACAGCAATTAATAGATGATTCCACTCTCCTCCAATCTCTCAATCTCCCAGTCGGATGTAGTTTATCGTCACATCCAGGTCACCTTAGCATTCGGCAGTTGAATAATATTTCTTCAATCTTCATCTATGCATAGATTGTCCAGCATTAAATGCCACATCTAAGAGTCTAGATATTACATAGCATTTTAACCCTTTCTTTTTATATGTCATATTACTTTGCTTAGCTTCTGAAAAACACCTTCCTCTAATACTTTAGGACATTTTTGGTGTTGCATTGTTATTTTGCTATAAAAATATATTGTTGTTCATTTTCTTGTAAAAAATTGTACCGTTCATTTTTGTTTGCTTGTTCACTATTTGCCCATAGCCCCTAAAAACGGCTAACACCCCGTGTCAGGATGGACTTGGCATCAACAGCAATTAAGAAGAAGTTCCACTTTCCTCCAATCTCCAATTCAGAGTCTTTGCTGCCGGATGCAGTTTATCGTCCTACCCAGGACGTCAAATATATACGTAAAATTATTTTGAGCGCGCCTTAGTTTCTTCTCTGCTTTGCATTGAAAATCAGGAAATCTTAGGTCATACGTTAAAACAGAACAGGGAAAATAATGTATGGACGTCAAGAAAGGAGACAGACCAATGTATGTGTTACGTATTGGGGATGTTAAACTCGTGTAGTCAAAAAAATTGTAGCATGTGTTTTAATTTTATTTAAACTAATAGATCTGTATAGAAAGACGCGAAGACCAAACTGCTTTTTCTCACCGATGTAAGTCATACTAGACAACGAGACAATCCTAAGAGAGTTAGAAGGCCCATCAAGATATATAAATGTTGGACAAGGTTACAGTAGAAAGCTTGAAGAAAGGACTATTAACTATAAGAGAACAGAATATACGGTTTTCAACAAAACAGTCCAATGTGTGAGCTACTTATAGGGGACATCAAAATCAAGGAGGCTGAAGCATTCAATTATCTGATTACTGTCATAACGGACGCAAAATGTCCGAAAAGATTAAAGAAAGATGTCTTTCAGAAACTAAGCAAAATATTATGACATATAAAAACTGAGGGTTAAATGCTATGTAATATCTAAACTCCTATATGGCATTTAATGCTGGACAATCTACGCATGAAGAAGAAACTTGGAGGAATATTATTCGCCTGCCGAATGCTAAGGTGATCTGGGTATGACGATAAACTACATCCGACAGCAAGGCATCTGATGGCGAGACTGGAGGTTTTAAAGAGCGTGAAACTACCTTTTAATTGCTGTTCCACCCTGACCTGGGGTCTAAGCAGATGTTTGGGACTCAGCAATGGACAAATGGTGAACTCCCAAACAAAAATCAACAGTATATATTATAATAAAATGACCAACAATACATTTTTTTATAGAAAATGTCAATCAGTGCAACACTAAAAAAATGTAATTGTTTTTAAGCATTTCACCCCAAGCAAGGCGTGAGTGCCATTAGCACGCAAGGATGAACAGAAGTACGGGGAATAGATTAAGGCAAATGGAGATGTCGATTGACATTGCATTTGAATAGTCTGAGATTATAGCTATCATGAAAGCAAGTAATAGGAAGGGAGTTCCACAGACGGGAAGTGCGAGACATGAAGCTACTGGAGTAAAAGAGACGGCCACATTTAACAGTTCCGACAGTGAATAGGTGGGGCTGAGTTGCCAACCTAGTAGAACGCTTAAATTCATGTTTTGGGGAACTAGAGAAAGTAGCTCTTCGGAGCAGTTACCGTGAAAATATTTGTAGAAAAGACAGAGGAAAGCGACAGGATGTCTGTGAGAGAACGCCTGTTTATAGTAAAATTACCAACAATATATTTTATGATCTACAAACTATATATCTAAAAAAATATCATTACACTGAAAGTATAAAATTATATACAAAATATATAGATTTCGGGATTAAACCCATACAGGTTGATACACCGCAAAACAAAATCAACCAACCGAATAATAAGAACACTATGAACGGACAAATCCCAAAACAAATGCGCTTAAATTCACCTTCATCAGCTTCTACCCAACGGCTTAAGAGGCAGAATCTCCGACAGACGCTCAATTCAGTCGGGTTTCGATCCTAACTGGAGGCAACCGGACGTTTATTCACACTGATGAGCTGTGATAAAGCGAAACAGTCTGTCTGTGAATGACAATATATGTGGATGACTACGCACACACACACACACACATATATATATATATATATATATATATATATATATATATATATATATATATATATATATTGGCAGCTAGATCTCATCATTTTACAGTTTAAATGGCAAGATGTAACTAAGTTCTTTGCTAATAGTTTCTTCTTCTCATTTGTGGAACTTTATTCTGACTTCTTGCTTTCCAGTGAACATTGATCTTCAAAAATTTAAATGGAATGTCAATTGTCATTTCTTTGTTTACTTAATCACTGTTCCTTTATTGTTCTCTCTCCTTAATAATGTATTTCTTTTTCTTTTATTCTTTCATACACAGTAACCCCTTGCATCTTAGAGGCTTTATTGCCTTGCTTGAGGTGAAATGATTAAAAAAAGTTCCAAACAAAACAATTATTGTCATGGTTTAGAGTTAAAACATTTTAAAAGATATAACATGCCATACTCACCCATGTCGCTCTAAGCAAAGACAAATTTGTATTTTCCTTCCACTACCACAAAGCACTCATATACGCAACCATAAATACATCCAAAAATTTAAAATTAATCAGTTTGGCTGACGATCGAAAATTGCATGAAACCCAGTGTCACAAACTTACATCAATCCAACTATATATATATATATATATATATATATATATATATATATATATATATATATATATATATCATTGTCTTCTATTCCGTCACACATTTTGTCTTAGTGGCTTTATTGCCTTGTTTGGTGTGAAATGATTAAAGAAAAATAATTAATGTAATTTACGATTCGAAACATTTGTGGGGTTTGGAATTTATTCAAGCCTCTTTGGATAAATTTAAATAGCTTTTCCTTATACATTAAGCAAAAGAGGCGGGATGTTTTATTGAAGAACTCTCCAATCTCAAAAGGAGAAAAAATCTTTATCTCTTAATGCCGTTCCTGAATTTTCTCCTTTTATCATTTACATTTAATTTTTTTTTTCTTTTTTCTTACACATGATTTCTCCATCCTTTCGTTTCACTGTTTCCTTTCGCTATTCTTGTCTCGATTTATGGCCGGGTCTCTTAAATCGCCAGCCTCTCATGTCCAACATTTCTCCTGTTGACTCGATTTCTTTTTCAGAGATTCCCCCCCCCCCCGCACTGCCATCTCCATTTATTTCCTCGATTTTTCCCGCCACCTTCACCTCTGTTTATCTTGCTCTCACTTCTTTCCGGAGTTAAGCATTTCAGTTTTACAGCATTTACGATTTTCTATTTATTCAGATTGGGACTCGGATTAAAAGCCCTTTTGTAGCAGCTGTTGTGCTAACAATTCATATTTGTTTATCTTACTACAATAACGACAATATATGAAATCACGTATTACCATGTATATTTTTTCCATTCAGCACAACCCTCTCTCTCTCTCTCTCTCACACACACACACACACACACACACACACACATATATATATATATATATATATATACATATATATATGGGAAAGCCGTATATAAAATTTTATATATCAAATACAATGACATAGTGGAAAAAGAATTTTCGCTTGACGCGTTTCGTCCTTATCACTTTATCTGACAAGTGATGTTTACGATGATGTGATTACGCATGCGTACGAAGGACAGTGGACGCTGACAATTTTATATTTAATTTATTTTTTAAATATGGTTTTTGAGTATTTACTCTAACCGATTTCATTTAGTCTCTTTTTTTTTGTGTTTTTATATTTCCCTATCGTCCGGTTTACACTCCTCCCCTGTCTATTGAACAGGAGTAGATTTCTTCCCTTGTTTCCTCTTTATGATTGGGTTTTCGGTTCATTCTGAAGCCTTTTACTTCTATTTCCCTCCTACCAGCCACCTGCATCTTACCAGCTACTTACCGTCGCCTGAAGAAGTGCAATCATAGTCTTGAAACGTGGAAGCTTTTGTGTAGCGATTTCAACATGCTTTTATTATAATCTCTTATAATAAAAATAATAATAATATATTACTCTATTTTGTATTGATCACCACTTTCTAAAAGTAAATGTTACGAACAGCGGATTTTTACTCTTCCTTTCTCTCATTTGTCTCTCTCTTTCTCTCTCACATTCTCCCCTCTCTTTACATATATATATATATATATATAATAGGTCTGTTATATATATATATATATATATATATATATATATATATATATATATATATATAATAGACCTATATTACATCCAATATATATATATAATGTAATGAAAAACAAACCACTTTAAGGTACCATTACGATAATTTATTTCACCTAAATCCTTTTTTAAGGATTCAGGATCATCAGGTAAAACTTCCAACAACGAATTGAGAGGAAAAATGGGATTAGAAATTCAATTCGTTGTTGGAAGTTTTACCTGATGATCCTGAATCCTTAAAAAAGGATTTAGGTGAAATAAATTATCGTAATGGTACCTTAAAGTGGTTTGTTTTTCATTACATATTAGCTCTGTCCTCACATTGAGCTCTCAGGATTTCATCCTCTTTGGATTTACCAATTCGGTTTACCAAGTTCCTTATAACTTATATATATATATATATATATATATATATATATATATAATAGACCTATTATATCTATATTTCATAAGAATAAGCAGGGTGCAATGGTTAAATTATCGTCTAAATTACGCAAAAATGAAAATAATGCTGACATCTCATTTTAATTATATTTTAGTTATGTTTATGATAATTACACAAAAATATCTTAAAATACTAAACAGTTAATTCATTCAATAAAATCGCCATTGGCTCCAATCACGGCCATCAGACGACTTCGGAATCTCCTGCAACTCTTGGGAATGCTGCCATAATACTTGCCTTCAGTTCATCTTTGATGTTACAAATGTTTTGTTGGTCTTTCGATCAACTGCACTCCTCACATAATAATCCAGGTGGTTGCAGTCTGGGGAGTTAGGTGTGATATGGTCGAAGAAATTATCTATCCAACTTTATAAACTTTTTCAAATTTCCCAATTAACTGTTTTATATAATTGGTAAATTCCCATTTTATATTTAATTTTATTTTTCCTAAGTATTTTCAAATTTTGCTACATTCATTTTCAAGGATTGTGTTATTATTTCACGTCACTCAATTCTGGAATCTGCTGTAATACAAGAGAATCAGTCAACATTAAATAAGGTACCTTTCACAAAAAAGGATCGTATATTAAAGTGCGTGGTAAAAAAATACACATAAAGCATCCGATTTGACTGTTTAATTGATGAGTGACTTGAAATTGTTTCCAGTAAACGTGGTAAGGCCGGACTTAAACAAAAACAGTTACATAAACATACAGAGAACACAATCCTTGGAAAAAATATCGTAACATTCGAAGGTAATCAAGAAGTAAATAATGTAAAATATAAATAAATATTAACTTTGGTAAAGCTACCGATTATATAATACAACTTATCCGGAAATGTAAACATATATATATATATATATATATATATATATATATATATATATATATATATATATATATATATATATTAGGTTGGTGCAAAAATAATGTCGTTTTTGACGTTCAACTTTATGTGAGAAAGCGACATTATTTTTGCACCAACCTAATATATATATATATATATATATATCTTTTTAGTAATAATATGTTAATATAATAGCATCATCTATATGCAAAAAAAGGCTAAAAATAATGGAATCCTTATTAATAAAAACAAACCAACACTTAATAATATTAACTTCGAATATGGACATAATATCTTGACCGTGTTTTGAAACAAAAAAATGAAAACATTTTATAAAACATACATACAACAAACTATTTCTAATTTTAACAGTTAAAATATAATCCTTGAAATGGCTAAATGTATAGCCGAAAGCCCTCGAATAAAAAGAACATTCGGACATTTTTAATAAAATTTATCATCCGAAGAGAAAAAATTATTAGATCGCATGAGAAATTGTATAAAAAACTAAATAAAATCACCATGTCTGCTGTTTTTAATGAAATGTGTATGAAAGAAGGATTGCTGTCTAAATACACTTATATATATATATATATATATATATATATATATATATATATATATATATATATATATATCGCGTGTAACAACAAAACTGTCCAAATCGTGTAAATGCAAAATTGTCCATTTGTTAGATTAACCTTTGAACCGTTGTATGTTAGAAATGATTAAAGATATCTTACTGGAATTTTTATAAGACCATAGGACTCAACTTTGAGCAACAAGAATGTATAATTACTATCCAAGTGGAACAGAAGAAACGTGATGAAATCAATCGTAAACGAAAATGTCATGTTCATGATTAATTAATCATAGCCAAGGATCGGAAGCTCATGAAGAATTGAAATTAAGTTCATATATATATATATATATATATATATATATATATATATATATATATATATATGTTGGTCACACCAGAAACTGTTTCACGACGCTTGACTCTACATTTGAATGATAACTCTAACATTTGTACGTATTTAGAACAACATGCCTGACTGCGTACACAATTCCGGAAAATCCTTCTTGAAAACACAACCATACTTAAACATGAAAACAATAAACAAAAACTAAAACTTCTTGAAGCTATATACATAAAACAGTTGTAACCTAGCCTGAACAAAATAAACTACGAAATCTCCACAAATATTCTTAAATGCCTATAATTGATAACAGAAGCCATTGTCTTCTCATACTTAATACTTCTCGTTTTCACTCTCGCGTGGTCATGTGTGACGTCACGAGCTGCGACACGATTATCGCTTTTCGCGTCTCGTATACACGAGTTAGTCGTTGCTTTGATATTTTGCATGCAACAAAAACACGCTATCATTATTGTTTCGTCCGTGTATTGGTTGATATATTGAAAAGTAATTGTCATCTTTGATAATGGCTTATGTAAGGCGAAAGCTTAGATTGGATTTAAACATGTATCAATATGGTGATTTCCTTTCGTCTTTCAATGATAATGTTATTAAGCTTATCAGACAATATGAAAGGAACTTACTTAAAATAAATAGTAAAAACATGTCTATATTATTTAATGAAACAAGCATCAAGATATATATATATATATATATATATATATATATATATATATATTATTTCCAACTTATTCAAGATGATCTTCACCTTCTCTAAACTTCTAACTTTCTATCCTGGAGTAACAAGTTGTCTCACTGGTCTCACGTACGATTTCATCTTTGGGCTGCCATAGTTGGAAGTCTTCTCTCACGAGCTAAATATCTTATGGATTGTGTTGGATCTTTTCTAATTAATCTCTTTAAATCTAAGTTGAAATGTTTATCCCTCTTCCTGTTGTGGCCTCCTGATCCAGTTTCCTTCTCTACTGTTTCCACTTTTTTTAAACTTATTCACCGTTCTCTTGATGGTTCTTAAATGGACTTCAAACATGGAACCCAGAGCACATATATATATATATATATATATATATATGTAAGCATTAGTAGAGACCATATCACTTTGATATAATTCGAGTATTAACGTGACCACCAGTAGTTTACCGTCAGTCTACTCGAAACGTATGCGGTACAGACAGTCTCTTATTATCTTGGCTGGTCTTTGTCATTGGATCAAGGCTCTCTGGTGTGGAGAATCCACATAGTGTGACGTAATGCATGAATGACTATAATCAATCCCACGGGTAACATAAGGTTTGCAGCCTGTCTGGTGCCCTGCCCTCGTGCAATGAGTTGGCAAAATACACACACACACACACACACATATATATATATATATATATATATATATATATATATATATATATATATATATATATATATATATATATATTATATATATTATATATTATATATATATATTATATATATATATATATATATATATATATATATATATATATATATATATATATATATATATATATATATATATATAAGTTGGATATCAAATGTAAAGAAACATTGCTTGGTGATTAGCTGGCATATTTTCATGATTTTATTTGCAGGTAGAGGTAATTTAATTTTTGCTTTTGTTAGAAGTTTTGTTTTAGTAAATTTAAGCATTAATCTATAGGAACGTTTGTGTATAGAGGTTGTATATCTAAACTAGTCATATATTGTTTTTAATGTCTATGTTTTTTAATTTGTTTATGAGGTCACCTGAATTTTTGTGTGTGATGGACTAACAGTGACAAGGAGTGGTGTTTAAATTCTGTTAAGTTTACGGGCTAGTTTATGTGGGACGCTGCCTATCCCTGACAAAAATATGCCAGCTGATTACCAGGCAATGGTTCTTTACATTTGATAAACAACTTTACAGAAAAATTTAGTTTACAAATGGGATATATATATATATATATATATAAGTGTAGATATTGATCTATGTGCGTTTCTGTGGCCGGTGGGGGGGGGGTAATAATAAAAAAAAGTGAGCGGTATGAAAGAATAGTATCTGTCTATATTTCTGTGATGAGGCATTACGTACACTATTTACATTGTTCGGACTATCATGCTCATATTTTTTGCCATATTTATCACAACGTTTCGGCCGCTGTACGCTCCGGCCTTCTTCAGTAGTTGGAATGTCGAACTGAACCCTTTATTTCCCTCGCGGGGTTTGACTGTTCTAGTTCCACGTGCCATGTCTAGGAGACATGGCACAGTGGATAATGGCGTTAGTTAGATCCTGTGACTGGACTCAAAGAGTGAGAGTTCAATACCTGTTTAAGGCGGTGGAGAACTTCAAGAGAGGAATTAAGGAGGAGATTAACTGATAACTGACACGCACTAGACATAACAAGTGGAACTAGAACAGTCAAACCCCAGCGAGTGAAATAAAGGGTTCAGTTCGACATTTCAACCACCTGAAGAAGGCGTACAACGGCCGAAACGTTGTGATAAATATGTCAACAAAGATGAGGATGATAGTCCGAACAATGTAAATAATGAAAGAATAGATTCAACAACGAAAGTAAGGAGTCACTTAAAAAGAAGAAATGATGGTATGACATTAACAAAGAGCCTAAGAGGACATAGATGGGTTTGCTTGCAAAAATATGCCAAAAGGTAAGTAAAGTCACGGTGTTCATAGAAGGAGACATAAAAGTCCTTTGACCACTCGTATACACGCAATGGTTGATGATGTTAGAAAGATAATATAGAAAGTTTTGCTTGTAAAAATGTGGCAGGGATTAGTGCAATCAGAATGATCATGGTAGGATTTTCTTCAAGTATACTTTCAATGTTTGATGATGATGGGAAAGGAACACGAGAATATTACAGAGATTGATTATTACTATGGTCACGAACAGCTTTTGGAAAGTCTTTTACCTACCAATATACATGCAGGGGTTGTGATGAAGATAGAAAAAGAGCTGAATTTTTTTCTTGTAAAAAATATGGCAAAGATTAATTCACTCCCGGTGGTCATGGAAGACAAATAAAAAAGCTTTTGTGTACTTGAAATTGTTACTGACGTTTTCCTTGTAAAAATATGACCGGGGTTGGTACACAAATGGTGATTATGGAAGCAGTCGGAAAAGTCTTCTTGCCTACCAATATATTTGGTAATGGTTAATGATGATGATAATGGTTATCATAGAGAGTAAATTACCGAAATAATATATGACTAACATTGGGTCGCCAAAGGCAAAGGGAGAAAGGGAATGCCAATAACGACGTGGCGAATGACTATGAAGAATGACGGGGTGAGGTGAGAGCAGTAACTGCAAACAGGAGCTAAGTAGGGGCATTCTCTGGGGTCCTTATGTACCACGAATGACAAGCCATTTAGATAGATATGAACAGAATTATATTGCTATCTATCTATCTATCTATCTATCTATCTATCTATCTAGATAGATAGATAGATAGATAGATAGATAGATAGATAGATAGATAAGAACAGAATGAGATAGACATATTGATAGATAACAGAATTAGATAGATAGATAGATAGATAGATAGATAGATAGATAGATAGATAAAGAACAGAATGAGATAGATATATTGATAGATAACAGAATTAGATAGATAGATAGATAGATAGATATGAATAAAATTAGATAATAAATATATAAGAACATAATGAGAAAGATATATTGATGATAACAGAATTAGATAGATAGATAGATATATAGATAGTAACAGAATTTATAGATAGATATATAGATAGATAGATAGATAGATAGATAGATAGATAGATAGATATGAATAAAATAAGATACATGATAGATAAGATCAGAATGAGGTAGATATAGAGATAGATAACAGAATTAGATAGATAGATAGATAGATAGATAGATAGATAGATAGATGCATATATATATATCAATATAGTTTATTATGTATGGTTATTTTTACTTTATGAAATCTGAATTTATTAGGAAAATTGGCAATAATTTACTTGGTAACGTGAGTTTCGATTATGCATCTCTTGGGTTGTTCAAAATTTTCTAAATAGCAACTTATATTTTTTCGGATCAAATATATGAATGATTGCTATGGTTCGTAACGATAATTTGAAATCAGCAGCCAAGGCGGATTTTTTTCCACGATGAAATTATCAGCCACGTATTTTGACCAAGATGAACCTTCAAGTTGGTTTGACCTGAATTGGGATTGATTCCATCAGGTCTACTTACCTAAAACACGTTACGCATGAATGAATAACGATCCAGCTTTCAACCCAGATATGTGGAGGGAAGTGGTCAATTGCGCAGCAATCCTGCGAACACTCCAGATCATAGGATTGATGATGAATAAGGTGGTTCCTAAAAATGATTTAGCATCAAGAGAGAGAAAGAGTTATCGAGTGATTGGAATATAACGTTAGAAAATACAAAAAGGTTGAACAGAGATCCTAAAACAACTAAAAATGAATTGAAAACATTGACAAAAGAAGAACAAGCAAAGATGCCATCTAATATTGTCCCTTATAGAGATTTTCGAAAAGATTGCCCAACCAAAACATGGTTGAAGAACCAGGTTCTGTAAATACAGTAGTTTTAAGGCTCCAAATTCTCCACAGAAAATTCTCCTGGGTCGGTTCGTGAATTTGGCGACATAGTAATTGTGTGTTCAATCCCTGGCCCAGGTAGTGTGTACTTGGACTCAGTGGAAACAAGGTGTGCAATAAAGGTGCAGTACTAAAAATAAGTGCTGCATATATTCCTAAACATGGGCAATTGAACGAGAATAGACTAGTTCCATAGATTAAATAAAGGGTTCAGTTTGGAATTACTTGTAGATTAACCGGATCGATATACATCTGATAAAGGCCAAAGGGTGCAACTGTCGAACATATATGATAACAAAGATGTGTCCGAATGTAAATAGTGTAAACAATGATAAATCCTCATCCCAGAAATTCAGAGAGAAAAGAAACGTGAAAGTTTCGTGAAGAAGTACATGAAAACCAATTAAAACAGCAATTTACGCTGAGGAATATAGAGTTACATTTGTTGGATTTGAGAGCTGGGCAAGGGCGTAAGGCAACACAATTTAGAAGACATCAATGAGAGTAGGGTAATGATAGCATTAAAGACAGAGAATTATCGGGAATTCTTGCACAAAATATTTTGTTATTATACAGATCACAGACAGTTAGTTACAGAGGTCCATGATTACCTACGTCGTGAATAGACTTAGCATACATTAAAAGAAAAAGTGACCATATTTGCATAATTTTAGAACCGTTTTCAAAGTAATAACTAATAATCCTCCTGAAATTGCATATTTTGAATTTCTATAATATTTTGAGCATTTCTTTATTCTATGTAATGTAGGGGTGTCTATGCTGATAACATAGGTATTCCTAGTTAGGATAAGAATGATCTTGAACAGATAATGAACGTCCTTTAAGAAGTGTTCCAGGAAATAAGACTCAAGATAAACCTTTCCGAAACAGAAACTATGATCTGGAACTGTTAGGTTGGTGCAAAAATAATTACGTAATAATGTCGTTTTTTGACGTTAAAAAATACGTCAAAAAACGACATTATGACGATTATAATGATTATTCACACGAATCTATAAGATCTGATGATTTTTTTTTTTTTTTTGCATTCTTCATGGCCGAGAGGATTCATTAGCTAGTAGCCATATTTTTATCATTGAACGCAGAAAATGGTCATGCATAGATGAATGTTTTGACATTTCTGAACGAGTTGGACACCATACATATATGGCGGTCCAGATTTTGATGATGCTATAAAATAAAATAAGTAGTTTTGTTTTATAAGATCTTACGGTTATATTTAATCCTGTCATTTTACTCCGAGCAAGGCGATAATGCCACTAAGACGCAATGATTAACTAAGAGTGAAAACAAAATGCTAAAATGTTAGCGAGGGAAAACAATAAAAGAACGGGTATCAGCAAGGCAGAAGATGGCGACTGATGTTGCATTAAATTTTTTTGATGATCCTAGTTGTCAGTAAAGTAAGAAACCAGAAGAAAGTGAGAAATATACGAAAAGAAACCTTTAGAATAGAAATTAAGGTTGGATCTATTTCAACATTAAAATTGTGAGATCTAGTTAACAATCTAGTCCTATGCTTAACTTCGGGAAGTTGAGGTTACCAAAGAGGAAAGTTCCTTAGAACGATTTCCATGGAAATATTTAGTGATAAAATGTTAAAGAAAAAAATATTTATAGTGATACAAGAAAATTATCCAAACCTGAAGAAATCTGCTTTCAAACTAACACCTGTTAGTTTGTTTTTTTTTCTAGACGCCAAGAGATGATCTAATCAATGTAACGTTGCATCTATCTAAAACAGCGATAGTAAAAACCTAAATTCGGCTGTTGTTTATCGATAATTTGATACCAGATATGTTTTTTTTTTTCTTTAGCTTTCTTTGAAAACAGTAGCACGTGATGTGACATCTGAGGTTGAGGCTAATCAATTCAGTTTTATGGAAAGCCTCGTATATACACACCTCAGTTTGTTACCTTTGCTATCAACGTGTGACGATATTTTTAAACACCTTGCTATGTTTTTTTTTTATTGTTGTTTTTTGTTGGGGTAGGAGGCTCTTAAAAAAACACAAAAACGGATAATTTATATTATTTTTCTAGATGTGATTGTTTTTTGTTTCTTATTTTTATTCCCTATAATTGAGGTTAATTTTACCCAATGCTCTGTCGGTTTGACCAGAACTGTTTACTGTTTCGTAATGAATTAGATTAAGTGTTCCAGGAGAGTTAGTTGCTTTTCACAATCTCGGAAACATCGCCGTGGATAGACGTGACTTGAATACCTGCATTGACATTAGTGTCTCACCGCTCGATCAAAATGAAGGAACAGAATTTGATGGCTTATCTTTTTCGTTAGACGTTAATTCTTTTCGTCTCTTTCACCTTTTATCTAAGCTTTTAACCTTCTCTCGAAGGGTTTTATTTTTTATTTGGTACTTTTCTCTTTTCAGTGGCCATTTTATTTCCTTGGTGTCCGTTATGGTTTCTTGCTTTTGTTTTTATTTTTTACATTCTACCTTTTTGTCTATCTTGCCTTTTACCTCCCGCCTTTTTTTATGCTTTCTTCTTCCCTATGTTCTTTCTGTTGATTCTCTTTTTGGCTTACGGTCAGATCACGCTGAAACACGACCATCGAAGGTAAGCAACGTCGAGCCTAGTCAGTACCGAGATGGATGATCGCTTAGGAATGCCAAATGGTGTAAGTTTTGAAATTCAGGTGATGTAATGGATAATGGCTCGGAATTGTTAATCGGAGGGCCGAGTTCCAATCTCGGTTGGGTTCGTTATATTCACTTACGTGCAAATACCCTTGGGAAACGTATCAATCCATCTCTTCTCCCCCAGCTATGGGTTAATTAGGAAAACTTGAATCTCTAAATCATAACCTATCTCCAAAAACATTCTTATAATCTAAAAAATATTTTATGGCTTTAAATAACCTGCAAAGGATTGATAAATCGTAAAAAATGAATCAATGAATCAATCTTCTCTTTTATATCTTCTCTGTCTTTCTCCTCTTACAAATAAAGATCCCTTTCCCGCCTCCCTTTGATCATAGCTGATGCTAACCTCCATCGGAGTGATTTCTTGGGCTAACATTCTCGGCTGTCATGAAGTGGAAATATTATATTGAATCCATTACTGGGTCTACTGCTAAGAAAAAGTTGGTTTACTGTGTCGTGATAGACAATTATTTCCATCCTGCATCTACAGTCCTGTTCGATAAAAGTGACACCTGATTTTTTTACTTAAAAATGTTTTCGCCTATTGTTTTTGAGGTTAAACTAATTTTTAATCTTACTAATATAAAGACCCCTTCCAGACCACCTAGTAAAAAAGTTTACTCACCCTAAGGTATTCTATTGATAATTATAATTTTGGATATAAATGAGATTAAGGGAAAAACTCTATGCAAAAGAAAAGTGACTCACTTATTCCTGCAACTAGTAATCAATAGAAACATGACCAAACAGCTTTAAATAAAGAATAATAGAGGTATAATTTATTTATAATAGGTAATATAGTTTGAAATATTTAATAATCTATGGGTCCTCCTTTATTTTGAATAACCTTTTCAACCCTTTTTGGCATTGACTTGATTAGGTTCTGGCAAATCCCATCTCCAAGCAGTGAATTCCATTCAGATATGAAATTCACAATCAAATCCTCTTTGTTTCTCAATTGCTTTCTCGAGAGCCTGTACTTTATAATACTCCATAAGTTTTCTATGGGGTTGAGGTCAGGAGATTGGGGCGGCCATGTCATAACACTCACCTGCTTCTGATCAAAGTATTCCTTCATCAATTTTGATTTGTGACAGGGAGCATTATCCTGCATAAAAATGAGCTTAGTGGGATTGATTTGCACCTTTTCAGCAAAAGAGAGCCGACAAGACTCTAAAATTATCTTGTACTGCTCACTCCTGAGGGTCTTTTCAATAGGTTTTAAGAAACCAGTTCCATGAAAAGAAAAGCATCCCCAGAACATTATACTGAACGGATGCTGAATTCAAGGAGCTTTCAAAGCTGCTTCTTCGAATTTTAGATAGCTTATCCTTTGAATTTAGCTCAACTTTCGTTTCATCGGAGAAGAGAACATTTAGCAAAAAATATCAGGTGAGTCACTTTTATCGAACAGCACTGTATCTTACATATTTATAAATATACAATTCGTCCATGTCTTGGATATTGCTGCAACATAGGGTCCGGTGCTAATGCTGTATATCTTGAGATTCTTGATAAAATCGAAAGAAGAATCAGCAATATTATTGGTCCTGACCTGACGTCTCGGCTTCAGCCACTCTCTCACCGCCGTAATGTAGTTTCCTCGTGGCTTTTTCTATAAATACTTTCATAGTAATTCCTCCGATTAACTTTTCGTTGTGCAACCTAGACTTTCCGAATTTAAGCGTAATACTTGACTTGCGGCAAGGTCTCATCAATTCACAGTTGAATAGGCTGGATGTAACCGTAAGTTCTATGCTAACAGTTTATTTTCTCGCGCTTTTCGATTGTGGAACTCTCATCCGGTTCCAGGATTTCCAGTCAAGATTGATCTTCAAAATTTCAAACGCAATTTCAATCGTTATATAATGTCCTCTTGGTTACTCTTCTATTTTTCCCTCTCCTTAATAATATTTCTCTTTTTTCTTACTCGTGTAACTCCTTGTGTCATAATGGTTTTACTGCCTAGAATGGGATGATATAATTTTTTTAAATTACTACTGCAATGAGTTGAATCCTAACTATGTGTCCTATCCAACGACCTTGTACCTTACGAAATTCAGTTCGGTAAATGTTTACATCGCACTAATAGTTTAACAGTTCTACAGTTAAGAAAAATGTGCAGAACCCTGATCACGATGTCATAGGTTTAAGATTCTATGTCGAACAATGAAATCTAGTTATTTGATTTTAAATCACCGTACAATAAATTTAAAAGAAAGTGTGACCCTTTTTATGATTTATAGTGTTTTAACCTGCTTATTAAAATTACATTTCCCGATAAACTCAATTTGAAGGCCCCTGATGTTCACAAAATTATCGTATTCTTTATGGAAAAGTTATAAATAATGCGTCAGTCCCAGAGAACTTCCTAGTGCGACTATTATGAAGACGGCGTAATTGTCTTTTAATGACTATTGAAGAGTTGTCTCAAGCACACGTAATCGGTGTGTTGGCTTTGGCAAGTCAGACACTGAGTCGACAAAACAAGTTCTCGCCTCCAGAGAAATGGGTTCAAGTTGTTTTGCCGCGAGGCAATACTGGGATGGATATGTAATAAAAAGAACGACGAGAAGGAAAGAGGTCGATCATAACAGCAAAACACACATACACATGCATACATACAGACAGGTACACTGACACAGACACACAAACACACACACACACACACGCACACACACTCGCACACACACACACACACATATATATATATATATATATTATTTGTATATTCCTTTTCTCGCGTATTTAATTTGCGTCTATTTTAAATACATTTCATTTTAATATACATAAAATTAACACACACACATATATATATATATATATATATTCAATAAGCACGATGTTTCACGTTTAGCGATTCTTCAAAATGGGTGGTTATTTGTTTTGTTTTTTAATCATTTCACCCAATCAAGGTGAGAATACCATTATGACGCAAGACGCTAAGTGAAAGAATATGAAAACATTTCAGGGAGAAGAAAGGATAGAAAACCGGAGAGTAGTGGGAACATATATATATATATATATATATATACGTATGTATGTATTGATGTGGGTTTGCCAATCTGATTTCCACGCTCTTGCAATCTACAGATATATATATATATATATATATATATATATATATATATATGTACATGTATATGCATATACATGATATATATTTATGATAGGAAACTGAAGAAGCATAAAACAGATACAGATTCTCATCTAACATGTTTCACTTTATTAAAGCTTCCTCACAGAACAAGATATAAATGACAAAACTTTGCTATTTGTTTGTTTTCTTATCATTTTGTCGCATTCCTATTCATATTCGAGCTATCTATCAATCAATTCATCTATCTATCTATCTATCTATCAATCTATATATATATATATATATATATATATATATATATATATATATGAAATAACATCATAATTAGACAATAGTTTGGACCACCTTCTGCGTTTAATAAATAGTAAGTTTGAATCTTTCTTTCGTTTTTTTAACTTCTACTCCTGAAATTAGTACATGATGTCTTCGCTACCCGATCTAATCGCTATTCTGTTAACGATTTACACAAACTCTCTAAGGATGTAATGTCCTTCTTTTACTTCGTCTCTCTTCAATATGTCCTGTCAGTGTTAAATTATTTTAGTCTTTCCTCCTGTAATTTCGTTACTTTTCGTTTCCTTTTTCTACAAATGTTCATAGTATTCTATAATATTCTCAGCATCCTTCTGTAGAACCACATTTCTGTTGCCTCAAGTTTCTTTTTGATCTGAGATGAGATTGACCAGCATTCTCTGCCACAAAGCAATACTGAAATTGCATAATAGTTAAGTACGATTTTCTTAGTTTCTAACAAGATTTTTCTGTTTCTTATTACATTGCTTAGCTTTTAGAAGGCATATTTCTCTTTCCCAATGCAGCTTCCGATTTTGGTACAGTATTTTCCGTCTTCTGTTAAAACATCAAATGGATATTTAGATTTTTGTACTTGTTTGATTTTAGCATCTGCAATTTGTAATTTTCACGCTGGCCGCTTCTTTTTGCTGACAATCATCCATTCTATCTTAGTTTTTCTTCTCCCATTCCTTCTGCTGTAAATACTGCATCATCTGCATGTATTCCTCTGTCCCTCTTGCCTTCAATTTGTCTTGTGAATATCAAATTGTGCAAGCCCTTTTTCCTCATAATGGGCCCTAGAAATTTCAATGGTCTCTTTCTGATGTTAAATATAAGCTTCTTTTTGTTTCCATTTTTTCTAAAACTTTGTCATTGCTTTGATCTTTAATCCATGTCATTCTCAGCATCCTTCTGTAGAACCACTTTTTTGTTACAAAAAGTTTTTTGGTTATCTGATTGTCCAGCATTTGCTGCTATTATAAGGAGAACCGATATTATATGACGATTTATATTGAAATTTGTTTTCTTAATAATTCGCTTAGCTTTTGGAAGACACATTTCACTATACCATTCGGGTTTTGTTGTCGCATATTCCGTCCTCTGTAAAAACAAAAACACTTCCTAGATATTTATATTTTTGTACTTGCTTGATTTTGGCGTCACCAATTTATAATTCGCATAGTGGGCTCTCTTTTTTTTCTTTTTTTTTTTTTGCGTTGACAAGCATACAGTCTGTCTTCTTAAAATTGATGCTTAATCCTAAAAAATAAAGTAAATGCTCCATGGCCGGAACACCTTTCAATGTACATAGTTCAATTACTATCATTGTATTTATTTAAAATCCTTATTCTGACAATAACGCTTATCTTACTTCCTGACAACTCACAATCCCTTTGTACTTGATTTCCAATGCAAATTTATACAAAATCATTAGCAATGCTTTTAATATTCGACACATGGTAGACTTCTTGTATGTGTTGGTAGCGTAACGGCCTTCGACGTACAAAGTGAAATCGGCAAACCTAGTTTTATTTTTGAACAGGTATATTGCATTCACTTTCGCATAAAAAGGAATTTTCGTCTTATTTCTATTCGGGTTAATGTCTTCGTGATGTTTTGCCATTATCACAACTATATGGAAAGACTGATTTTGATTGATTTATTTAACGACATATTAAATCCTTATGGGTCATTTAATGCCGAAATTTAATTTTCTCGTGAGTTTTGAAGCAATAAAAATATTATTTGTCATTTTGCTTTCACAACTGAGTACATGGTAGATGATACTCAACTTTTGTGCATATACATGTTTGTGGGGACATGATTACTAGAGACGGTGATATGTGTGTTTTGTGTTGTAGTTTTGCTGAAGTTATATTTTGGAAAACAGTTTGATAAAAAGGATGTAGGATATTATATGGACCAATTTCCTGAAAAAGAGTTCTTTCATGTTGCTTGATTGGTTTGTTGATTTTATTTGGCGGCATATTAAACTCTATGGGTTATTTAATGCAGAAATCTAAATATTTTGTACTTAATTTTATGTTTTCAACTAAAGATATTTTGTGCATAATTTTATCCTTTCAGCTTAAAGGTATGTTTTCGGTATATATTTTGCAGAACATAAAATGTATTGTTTGTAATTTTATATAAAAATGTATTTTTATATGCTTTCAATGTTGCATTGATTGTAATTTTGCTATAAAAAATGTTTTGTTGCTCATTATTAAAATGTACTGTTGATGTTTTTTTGTTTTGTTTTTGGGGCTGTGGTTTACTATTTGCCCATAGCTTGGACCCCACAGATGCTACTACTTCGTGTAGACCTGAGAACAACAACAATTAAGAGATGGTTCTACGTTCCCCAAAACCTCCCGATCAGAGGTATTGCTGCCGGATGTAGTTCATGCCCAAAAAAAGATATCGAAAGAGGAATGGAAAAAATTTACCCCCATATTGAATAAACGGTTTAGTTAGACTGCGAATACTATTTCTTACTTTTGCTTTTTGTTTGTTTGTTTTTGTTTTTGTTTTTTGGGTTTTTTTTCTAAAACCTGCTGCGGCCTTCAGTGGGGTGTCTTATTTGTGGGGGTGTCTTATTCGTGGGTATTAGTTCGAGAAATACTATCCTAGAGAAAAGAGAAAACTAAATATCTTAAGGGAGTTTTGATATTCTAGGGGAGCATCTCGTCCTCGCCTGGCAAACGATTGTAGTTCTTGTAAATACTATCTAAGATATCATTTGCCAACATTCCAACAGGCCAGAGAATGAATTCGAACCAAGATTAAAAAAAAATAGATGGAAACATGTGAATCTTGTGAGAGAATAAAATATTTTTTTTTAGATATAAAAATTAATGATGGCGCCCGGAATAGCCGGAACTGAAGGAACTGGGAAAGTCGAACAATTAAACCTGCTGTCACTTGATCTATAGTGGAAACCACTAAATATTATCACAATAATCATCTTTGCTTCGTGTTCTTTGGCTGAACATGGGTATTCACAACTTCCTATCTATTGTAACTCTAAGTATTATTAAACACTTTACTGTCGCTCCTTATGCATATTCTGCCTTTCACTCACACAAACTCATTCGATAAGCTGCTCTTTGTTTTCCTCTAACTCACCTTCCCTCAAAACAACAAGTGAGTATTAATTTTCCAAGCTGTCTTTCCTCATTATGAGTCCTAGAAATTTCAATTGTCGATTTAAGTTTGAGGGCCTTTCTAATTTCGATTTCTTTTTAGAACTTTCACGTTAATGATATTTTAACCACGGTATTCTCAGTATCGGTTTGTAAAACCATCTTTTTGACAATTCCAGCCGCTTCTTCATCTCTAAAGAAATTGCCTAGCATTCAACGCCATACTGAAAGACAGATATAACACAGCATTTCAGTGGTTTTTTTTGGGTGGGGTGTTTCTAACGAAATATTCCGATGTTTTAATACATTTCTTACTTTTTGGAAGGCATTTTTATTAATTTTGATGCGCTTTCTGATTACACACTCTATCATCAGTCTATACACTCTCCAGAGAGTTAAATGGCTGTACCGGTTTGATTCAGTTATCTCCTAATCGAAGACCACACCTTTGGCAGAATCAATTACTGATGACCATACATTCTCTCTTTTTATACTTAATGGTTAGCCCTTCCTTCTCGCATTCCTTTGCTATGATTTCTAGGAGATTGTGTACTTTTCTTTCCAAGTCCGCTGTCAATACAGTGCCTTACGCGTATCTTATGTTAAGATTATTGCCACCTATAATTAATCTATGTAGGCCTTGTTACGCTTTGTGGGTTCTATTGTAGACCCTGTTAGGATTATCCCGCTTGTAGATCAAGTAAATCCAGTGAGAAAACGCATCCTTGACTTACTTCTCGTTCTATTTTTGTAGATTGCCTAACCCGTTTCTTACCTGCATGCAAACGGTTTCTTCCCAATAAATGTTACGGGTTCTTGTGTCTTTCCATATAAGACGAGATTATCTAATAGCAGTAACGATAGCAATGAAGGGCTTGTCTCCAAGGGTCACTTTTCAGATCAACCTTTTTTCTACATAAATGATCTGCTTAGCAGTATACTCCGATCATTTTTAATATTCACGGTGATGATACAACGATATATAGGTGCTCCTCCCCAAAATCTAAACGACCAGAGATTGTCATCTGATCTCTCCTCTAACCTAGATCTAACAGCTCGGTGGGGAGGAAAACTGGCTGATCACATCCAATACCTCGAAAACCGAACTAGTTATATTCCATCATTGAAGATCGAACCCAAGACTATCACGATAAACGTTGCAAGTTCCTCATTGCTCAATCGATGTTTTGATGACAACTGTTCAGATGAACTACATCCATTAGTTTTAACCTTCACGACTAAGGTTCGCCATGCTACGTCCATTGCAGCGAACCACCCTCATTCCCTTCGTAGTCCATAGGTGAGATGTTCGACTCGAGCAACTTCCCCACACGAAACACTGCTTTGTAAAACCGACTACATATTCAAGTCTAGGTTTAATCGTTATCTTCCCCACATATCCGCATAAACTGTACCTCTATCTCGATTGGATCCTGGGCCTTGTACAGAGTGAACATCATTGTAAAAAAAAAGTTCAAATAGCTTTTCGTGTTTTATCTTATCAAATGCTTTGCTTAATCTATGAAAAATATGTATCAGCCTTTTTTGCAGTTTTGTTGTTCGCTCTGATCGCATTCTGATTATAAAGTTTGGAAAATATCAGATTGTGTTGAAAAATATTTTATTTCCAATAAATTCATACAGTGGTGTTTATTTTAAATTGAACTGATGACGTGAAAAACAGACGACAATGAAATTAATCACCGCCTGTGAAAATCTTTTCTGAATTAGTCGCTTCTATTTATTTCAATGGCCGCTGTTATCATGGTCGTCTGTTTATTATCATCGTCATCATCAGTTTTAACGTTTATTTATTTCTTTTTTTAATTCGTTCTTTTAGTTTCTATTTGATTCTGCCATATCCTTACGTTGCCTTCCATTTTTTTCTTGTCCGCCTTCCAAATTCAATATGCCGTTGCTAACAACCACCTTTCTTTACAAAAGCCGCTATGCTTGTCAGAATTGGAAGGGGGATGACTGCACGTTAAGGTTGTTGCCCTGAAGATTGAAATTCTCTTGGATAACCAACAGTATTGTGCCATTTTCCTACAATTCCTCTTACCCCGGCCCAGTTGATTACTTGTTTAATGCAGTTCGAAATTATTCTTCAGCCCTACGGCCATTGTGTTTTAAATTCGTTTTCTCTTCGTCTCCTCTCTCTCTCTCTCTCTCTCACTCACTCACTCGCTCGCTCTCTGAAAACCCTCCTAAACACAGACATGTATAAACCGTCACTAACTCTTTCCTACTCCCTCTATATTTTTCTTTTCTCTACACATCTATTTTTCTGGTTTCACTCTTTCTTTCATTTTTCTGTAATCTCTCTCTCTCTCTCTCTCTCTTTCTCTCTCTCTCTCTCTCTCTCTCTCCAACATCCATTCTCTTCTTCGTCTTTACTTTTCTTCTCATGTTTTTTTTTATTTCTTATTATCTTAACTCTCTCTTTATACCTTCTCTCTCTATGCATCTCCCCCTCTCTTTCTCTCCGTACTCATCCCACAAATCCACCTTCTTCCCTCTATTTTTCTTTTGTTTTCTATCTACTTTTTTATCACCCTCTTTTCTATATTTCTTAATTACTCCCTCTCGCTCTATGCCACTACTTCTGTATATACATACGTCTCTTGTTATATTTATTTTCCTTCTGATTTTCTTTCATCTTCACCTTTTACCTTTCTCTCTCTCTCTCTCACTCTCTTCAGTTACGCACACTCACTCTATTTTAGCTTTCTTTCACATTTCTTCTTATACTTTCTTTATCTACTTTTTCCTTAACCTTTCTTCCCTCCTCCCTCTCCCTTTCTCCAACTGTCTTTCTCTCACTTTCTCTCTCCATACTCACCCTCAAAACTTGCTTTTCCCATCTATTTTTTGTCGTCTTGTCACCTTTTTTTTTTATAGCTTTCTTCCTTTCGCTCTCTCTACTTACTCTCTTAAAATGAGTGCTTATTTTATTTTCTTCTTTTTAAATATTTTTCTTTCATTTTTCTTTGTTTTCTTTTTTCTTTGCTTCTTTTACAACACTCTATTTTTCATCTCTTTTCATTATTTCGCCTAAATCTTTGCTCGTTCATTTTTTTTTTTTTCTATTTAATTATTTATTTCTCGTTCTTGTATATTTTTTGTTTAGATTTTTTGTTGCTTCTCTTTTCTCTTTTTTGTTTACACTCTCATTATTTTTATTTCTTTATTCTTTACTATTATTACTGATTTCACACTTCTTTTTACTCTTTTTTCTCTCTCAATAACTTCCCTTTCGCTTTCTCTTATCTTTCTACTTCCACCTTACTTCATACATCTTTCTTTCTTTCTCTTCTTTCTGTTTATTTTTTCCATGTATTTATTTATTGTTTTTTTTTTGTTTGTTTGTTTGTTTGTTTGTTTGTTTGTTTGTCACAGACATCACCCCAAGAATATTCTTTTCCTTCTGCCAATGTGAAAGGGAGAGAGAGAAAAAAAAAAGCCCTTAGGATTATTTTTCCCGCGTAGTATTTTTCTGCCATTAGCCCTATGTTTAGTTCTGGCGGCGTGCTATAATTATGTCGCTAGAGTTGGAGATGCTACCTCTTATTGTGATGCCCTTGCACTCATCGTGTCACTCACAGCTGAAACCTCAATTGTCCCCTCCTTCTCAACTATCTATTAGTTCCATAATTTATACAGAGCTTTATGTAGTACACTTTCAAAGTAAGCAACTTTGCTGGGAATTAAAGTGACTTCAAGCCCAGCCTATAGGCGGAGGAACTGTCATATAAAGTTATTGGACAGGGCCACCTCTATTAAGAATTAATTTCAGAACATCTTTCTCTATAAATGTATTTTAACTTAAGACTTGAAAAGTATAAGAAAAAAAGAAAAGAATTGTTTTTTATTGAGGTTTGTATTAAGCAAAACACAGCAAGTTGATAGAAAAATTCGAGAAAATGTTGAAATTTTCTCTACTCGGCCCTTTTCCCACAATCTGACATTAATTTTTAAAATCCTTTCTTACTCAGGTCAATAATTTTTCAGTATTACCTCGAAAATGCTTGTCTAGAAGACAATTTATTAGTATGGCAAGTTTGATCATCACTGTGCAAGATACAGTTCAGCTGAATAATTTATATATTCGAGAAAGCGCTGAAAAGTTTTCGGCTACACCAAGAAACTCTGGAAAAAAAAACTTGATATTTGGCTGTTTGGACAAATTTTGGATTGGAAAGTGGGTGGAGCTGAAAATATTTCAGGATAATTTCAGTGGTTAGCTTAGTTCTATTGGTCATGCTTGGATTAGTTCATGACCTCTAACAATACCTTTATATTTTACATTTCATTTGTGCAGTAAAATATTATAAATATGTCCCCCCAAAACTGTTTTCCAGCTTCCTGTTTCCCATTCAATTTTGACGTTCAAAAATTTCAATACAATGTCAATTGTTATCACCTGCTTTTTTATTGACCTCTCTCCTTAATAATGTTTCCTTTTTCTCATATTCTCTCACACTCAGCAACCTCTTGCGTATTAGTGGCTTTATAGTCTTGCTTGATGTGAAATGATTTTTTTAAATCATTAATAATGCTTTTACATCATACTGTAAGTAATGTTTGCCTTAATTTCTCAGCACAGACAATCCCTTTCTTCGACATTTGCAATAAATACAATCCGAGAGCCGTTTTCAAATTTAAGTCATAATTTAAATAAATCACTCATTAAATATTTCTTCTTGCCGCGAGAAAAAATATTTTAGAATAGCAGAAAATAGCTATAAAAAAGACATTCGAGTGTGTGGTTTACTCACGGACCCCAACGGGGTAAACTCAGTGGGTAAGAAACAAATACGACGTTTAAACATTTACGAACTAATTGTTGCTACATTTGGTATAGTAGTCTCAAAGTTAGATGTAGTTTAGCAGAGGGTCACAATATTGAAGCATATTGCATGAATTGAACCACCCAACACCTAACAACCTACAAGATAAGTTTTCTAATTATCTCTTTATAGCAAACATTTTGCAACTCCACAGATGCAAAATCCATTTTAAAGCCTAACATTTTTTTTTACTAAAATGAGGAAGTTCTGTTTAAGGAAAGGATCGCCTCTCCCCATATTAAACATTTTTTGGACATTTTCCTCGATCAAAAACGAATTTTTACAACATGCTGTTTATATGCGATGAATAGTCAAAATAAATAGCAAACTATTTTTATTAGAAAGTACTAAGTTTGTTTCGTTTAATTTCATTAAAAACAATATTACTTTTCATTATGACAGTATATTGCAAGAAGTAAGGCGACTATGGCAGAGAAAGACTTTAGAGAAGGTAAAAAAAATAGAAAAAAAGCTTACGAAAATGGTTTTTCTCACAGGAGTTTCGTAAGCTTTTTTTTCTGTACAACGAAATGATTCCAAAAGAACGTGAAGAATTTACACGATTTATTTTATCGACGGACGTAATCTTAATAATACACGCTACGCAAAAATTAATGTATTTATAGCAGGTTGAGAAAGAAAATTGAAAGGATTATTTAAATAGTTCTCCAGAAAAGCAAGAAATAATGATAAATTATTAATGAGACACAATTCATGGCCGTAAGCAAAACAGAGAGCCCAATTTAATATATCAGTGAATATATCAGTAAATATAAATAAAAAAAACTTGATGAAATTCGTTAAAGATCTAATTTATAAACCGATACAATTATAGCAAACGTCAACACCTGTCTATATTTCTAAGATTAGGTATTGTAACTATTTACATTATTCGAACAGTTGTCTTCATGTTTATTGACATATTCTCGACGTTTCGACCGTTGTACACTGCAGTCTTCAGGAATTTCGATCTGAACCCTTTATTTAATCAACCGGGAGTCGATTGTTTTTGTTGCACTTTTTTCTGGATATCTCAGTTTCAACTTCCCAAGTTTTTGTTTAGTATTGAAATCACAACTCTTTGGGTCAAGTCACTAGATTACTTCAACCGACGTTTTTCTCTACTGGGCCATGTGTCCTTGGAGACATCAGTAAATGAATTTGGTGGGGAAGGCCGGAGTGTACAACGGCCGAAACCTCATTAATATGACAATAAAGATAAGGAGAACAGTCTGTACAATGTAAAACAAGCATTTATTATTTACATTGTTCGGGCTGCTGTCCTCATCTTTATTGCCATATTCACGAAGTTTCGGCTGTTGTACGCTCCGGCTTTATTCAGGGGATTAGAATTTCGAACTGAACTTTTTATTTTGTCCACATGAGTAGATTGTTCTAGTTCCACGTGCCACGCATCTTCTGGTAGTCCCAATTATCTCTGTTTAACTAAACTCTCCAAGTTTTTGTTCACCACTGCAGTAGGCAGGTATTGAACTCACAACGCTTTGGGTCAAGGCACCGGATTCAACCAAACGCTCTTATCCACATGTGCCCAAACATTTATATTTTATGTGATTCATGTTTTGTCTCGCGAACGTAGATTCTACTGAAATCTTCTTTTTCTCATGACGCCGAGCAAACAGCGAAACAGGTCAAAAAAGAAGATTTGAATTCAGAATTTTCCTTCTTTTAGACCGGTTGCCAACCAAGGCTACACGGCTAATTCTGTCGTTCAATTTACAAATAGCAGGTGGCGAGGAGAGATGGATTCATACTTTTCCTAAGTATATTAGCACGTAAGTGAATGTAATGCACTTAACTAGAATTCGAAGTCAGCTGTCCGATTGCTCAATTTGAGCTGGTATCCATTGCTGTAAGAATACCACACTCAAATCAAACTCTCAAGTTAGGATTCAAATTCTTAAATATTTTTCTACTCACTGACCATTGAAATTACTCTTTAACCCATGGTTCATAATTATGAATATAATAGTAAGGAATTTTTATGTTTTAAATTATCTGTAGCGAGAAAAGATGCTTAGCTAACATATTTCCAACGAAAGATCAGTTGAACAGCTTTCAGCTTATCAATTCCTCTTTTTGTGTTCACTCTGGATGTTAACTTTTTTAAATTATATTTTTCATATGTTTATTTTGTATTTTCATTTATTTTCCTTTCATGTTAGTCTTGATAAATTTTATCTCATTTTTTCTTTCTTTTTCTTTATATTTTCATTTTTGTTTCAGCCTCTTTCTCTAAGCTCCTGTATTTTTTTATTCGACTTTTTTTAAACTTTCGTTCCCGCACTTTGTTTTTGTCGTTTGATCTTTCTTTATTTTTCCTTCTCTGTCGTTGTTGATTTTTCTTAACTTCCTTTTTCCCTACCTTCCTCCCTTTCTTTCTTTATAAATTCCTTCTTTCTCATTCTTTTTGCTTGCCTCTTTCTTTCTTTTAAATCGTCTTTATTTTTCGTTTTTTTTTTTCTTTATTGTGTTTCATTCTTCTTCTTTCTTTCATTTTCTTCTTCCTCCTTCGTAATTTTTCTTTTGTTATTTTCTTTCTTTTTTTCGGTATTTCTTTCTTTCTTTTGTATTTCGTTTTTGTCGCCAGTACGTCTTCCGTTTCTCCATTCCTTTTTTTCAAATTAATTTATTCCCTTTTCTCATTCGCTATATAATTATATCTTTTTTATCGCATTCCTTCATAATTTCTACTATTTCTTGCTTTGCCTGCTTTTCACTCTATGTCGTTCGTGTTTCTTTCTTTCTTAATTTATTTTTCTCCCTCCTCCTCTTCTTTTCTTTCTTTCTTCATGTTCATATTTTTATTTATTTGCGCTTTTCTTTGTCTTTCTTTCTTTCTTTCTTTCTTTCTTTCATCCATTCTTTCTTTTTTGTTTGTTCGTTCATTTGTCCATTCCTTCATTCCTTTTTTAAGTAATTTATTCTCCTTCTTTATTTCCGTTATAATTATGCTTTTTACCGCATTTCCTCATCAATTTCTTTCAATTCTTCCGTTGTGTGTTTTTTTTTCTTTGTTATTCGTATTTCTTACTTAACTTTCTCCTTTCCTCCCTATCTTTCTTTCCTCTCTTTCTTTATTTCTTTCCTTCTTTCTTTGTTTCCTCTCTTTATTTCATTCATTATTTATTTATTTCCTCCTTTTCTTTCTTTCCTTCACTTTCTCTGTCAGTTTCTCAGTAATTTTGAATGATGACCGCTAGCAAATGCTTCATAGAAATTATCGATGGTAGCCAAGAGGAGAATAAAAGCAAGGAAATCCACGGCAACATCTTTGCCTCGCAGTTATCGGCCTTGGCACTTTTCGACAAAATATCGATCATCAGTAGAATGAAACAAATGCACAATAAAATGGCCACCTAGAGCTTTAGTCATTCATGTACGTACACATGTATATAATATAACGTTTGCACAATCAATCGACATCCGATATCGTTGAATATATTCGGTTGATGCAAAAGTTTCCACAGAGATCTTTTTGCACAATATTTATTAAATCTTAGCAACTATGAGGAAGTTGAAATAAAAACGACGGAGAGCGAATACCATATTTATATTTAACGTACGCCACAGCCAATAAATATCACCCGTAAAGCGAGATCGGCACCTTCATATGTAAAATTAAATGAAAAAAATCGTCATAGTTTAAGCAGTTTAAATGTCATAGAACTAGATATAAAAGAATAGTTGCTGAGTTCTTTGCAAGAAGGTATTAGGTTGGTGCAAAAAGAATGTCGTTTTCTGACATAGTAACATATGTGAGAAAACGACATTATTTTTGCACCAACCTAATAAAAGCCAGATCCTGTCTTAGCTAGGAAGAGAAAACCTTTTTATATTCTAAAACAATAACGCGGTTAATTTTCCTCCTACAGAGGCAATTTAAACATCTCAGCAGACAAATCCTAACGGTGGGGAAAACATTTGACATTCACTGACTGAAAATATAGCGTTACTGTCAGTTTAAATTTCTAATATCTTTCTCTTAAAACAGTTCTTAAGAAAATAGATGTCAAATCCATTTCTCAAGTCCATTACTATTGCTGTTTATAACGTTGAACGGAGTTTCCTTCCAAAACCTTTTGTTTAATGTATTGTGGAATATCAAAACCTTGATTATCTTATTATTTTCCCTTGTATTAGGTTGGTGCAAAAATAATTTCGTTTTCTAACATATGTTACTATGGGAAAAAACGAAATTATTTTTGCACCAACCTAATAGTTACATGTCAGTTTCATCAATTTCCAATGTCGCTTCTTTTCTTTTTTTCTTTTTTTTTTTTCTTTTGAAAATAACGAAACTTATATAGCACAAAAAATATATTATTTCTTATAAATAGTTTGTATCAATAAAAAACTATTGCTGGATTGAAAAAAAACATTGACTGCTTATATATATATATATATATATATATATATATATATATATGTGTGGGGGGGGGGAATATATAGAAAATAGGAAAGATCCAAAGTTCTTTAGTGTTTTTTTATTATTTTTAAAAAACAGTGCTCGATACAAAAGTAGAGCGTAAATATAATTTTTATTTAAAAATATGATTCCATCGCTACCCAATTTCACTCTCAAGGCTTGGGGAAACCCGTGGTAAGGTTTTTCAGACACTTTCCAAAGATGCCGCACGCTAGAATCGACTTCGATCCATTCCGATAACATCAAGAAGTCTCCTTCTTGACAAATCGATCATCGTGAAATTCGAACCCGGGTGTCATATATATATATATATATATATATATATATATATATATAACGAATATATATATACATAAATATTAGTTATATATATATATATATATATATATATTTTATATATATATATATATATATATATATATATATATATATATATATATATATATATATATAAATATTAGTTATATATATATATTTTATATATATATATATATATATATATATATATATATATATATATATAAAATTCCAAGTAGGAAAACCCGGCATTGAAAATCAGATTTCGAAATACTGACTTTTTTTGGTGGGGATAGAAAGTAAAAACTGTCTCAGTCATGTCTAGACTGCGTACTTATTTACCACGTTATGTACCTCGTTAGGTACCACGTTAGGTATCCTCCAAAAAGTCACTGAAAAGGGAGGTTACATCAAAAAATGCCTAGAAAGCATATTTTACCATCAAATTATCCATGTTATTATTAAGAGGAATGGCCAAAGAATGTTTTTTCTTTATCCTTTCTAGAACTTTTTGGTCCAAAATCTTGTTTTTTGGGCGTCGACGCAGGACCTGAAATCTGTACGCCAATATGAGTGATTTTTTTAAATTTTATTTTAGAGATTTTTTCAGGGAAAAGTACATTGATTTAGAAATTCTTGCAAAACATCAGGTAATTTTCGGATTCTGGTGAAACTTTCAGTGTTTATTCAGAAATTAATAAAATTATTTGTTAAAATATTTTTAACATCTGTTATCCCTTGCTCTTTTAATTTTTACGAAATTTTGAGAAATTATCTTTTGATCCGCCTAATTTATATATTTGTCAAAATGACAAGTGCCCTCTAAGAATATAAATCATCAAAATCTTTTGTTAAAAGATTATCGCCTGTTTTAGAAAAACCAACCTGAATGGTAAAAATAAAAATCCTTTTACACTTAGAAAAGCTTTTAATTCCCTTTATGAATAAGGTAATTTTCTGATGAATAATGAATTTTTACAAGAATTGTATTCCTTTTTTAAAATATTTAATTTTTTTTTTAAATTCTGCATTAATTTGTAACGGTCAAGTAATATTGTTACTAAATTAAAACTGTATTTACTAATTATAATTGGAAAAGCTCACTAAAATTCAACGACCCCAGTAAATTAAAAATAATTTTTAATTTGTTTCGTGTCTGTATAAACGTGTCAACATTTGTAAATACGGACGTCCATGTACTAAATTATCAGGCAATAAGAGCAGTACCTAAAATAAATATAAAATTTAAAAATTGATTGGTAATTTTCTAACATTTTCTCAACAATCGTTTTCGTAACTAAGGCTACAAAGCCAAATTTCCTAAATTCCAGTGAAATAAATCTTAAAAAGTTAAAAAATATTTTTAATATTACTGAGTAGTTAAAAATTATATTTACAAAGGCAATATGTTAGATTCGTCAAGTAATTTCTTTCAGTTCTCTCCCCCTTAGTTAAATTTCCCAAATATTTTAACTAAAAGTAAGTAATACTTGATTCTATTTAGATTAATTAAACGTTAAATCAGCTCATTGTTCTCAAATAACGTATATTTTATTTTTAAAAGATTTTTAATAAAGAGAATTAGCTAAGGTCCACAGATCTATCAATCCTGATGAATATATAGATGTTACTGATAAAGAGTAAAAGACTCGGATCAATTGAAGTTTGGTTTGAAATACAATAAATAAACGCTAAATGAACTGCACTTCTATTGTATTATGTCTTCTTGTTCATTGATCATTTTTCTTCTTCATTTCCCTTTTATTTTTCTTCTTTTTGATTTCATTTACCCTAGTCTTCTTCATATTCAAGAATCTTTCTTTGTTTCGCTACAATAGCCATACAAAAGAATAAACTGTCCGTAGTAGAAACCCAAGTCTTCGAATACTTTTTATTAAATGTTTGCATCCAGTAATTATTTGACTCATGCTATACTCTATCTTGATAAGTATCAGTTTAGGCCGAAAATGGAATCCTGGTGCCATATTCGACAGGAGCTGCCCAGACCTAACTTTCCAGTCTTGAAAGAATTCAAAAGGGTCTCCGAATCCTTGTGGGAGAAGAATTATTTTCCACACACCAATCTCTTTCTCTCACAGGCGGAATGTGGCGCGTCTTTCACTGCTTTGTTGCTACTTCCACGGGAAGTGCACGGACGAACTGCATCTCCTGGTTTCAACACAACAGACCATCAGGGTTAGGACCCACCATGCTACTTACATAGTAGCAAACCACCCACATTCACTCCGTGTAATTTACTTTAAAAAAACAAAAACAAATGAAAACGCAACTACACTATTTGTCTATTGAGAATATTAAATTTAGTACAGTGTAACCCGGATATAAGAGACCCAGATATAAGAGAAACCCGGATAGAGAGATTTTCTCTGGTCCCAAATTAGAGCCATACTTACCTAAACAAAATAGACCAAACCCGGATATGAGAAACCCGGATATGAGAGACTTCTTCTCCGGTCCCGACAACTCTCTTATATCCGAGTTACACTGTATATTAGATTGGAATTACAGTGTAACCCTGGTATAAGAGAAACCCGGATATAAGAGAAACTTGGATATAAGAGAGATTTTCTCTGGTCCCAAATTAGAGCCATACTTACCTAAACAAAATAGACCAAACCCGGATATGAGAAACCCGGATATGAGAGACTTCTTCTCCGGTCCCGACAACTTTCTTATATCCGGGTTACACTGTACAACTAAAATTTAAGCTTGAAGAAAGATTTATCTTTTTTTTTAAGTTATAGTTAGGCATCACTTTCCTTTGGAAGTACCTACTTAAGGCCAATCTTCTTATATGTTCCGTGTACCTCCATGACGTGGATGATCATGAATCTCCACAGCTTTCTACAGCTATTATTAACGTTTGTCTTTTCAACCATCCCCCATCTACTGCCTCATCATCCATTCATACATGCTCATCAGATACGTGACCTGTTCCCTTTTTCTTCGATATCTCCAGTGTTAAATTTTCCAAGCCATGGCACAATAATTAAATGTGTAGCCCAATAATTAGCCATATATATGGAATTAGCTTCGTCTGGCACAAGGACATGTGAAGTAAAGCATAGCTTGACAACAGCAGTATATATATGATAACTATTAATCTATTAAAAATGCCATATAATTATTTACAGACTTTCTAACGACAATATTACTACGTGTTTCGCGAGATCAGTTGCGGCTGAGTAGTAAGTTCGATCCCCACTTGGTGCTCTACATTTTCGGCCTTGTGCCACATCTAAGCTAAGCTTAGAAAAACATCTAGGTACTTCGACGTGATTCAATGGTTACCAAGTAGAGCTGAGGAGTGAGTTCGATCCTCACTGGATGTCCCATACTTTCAACCGTGTGCAACATTTAAGCTATGCTAAGTAAATCACCATATTCCTTTGTGTAGTAAGCGGTTGTTGATGGCTAATAACTACGAAGTAGTGCTGAAATTAAGAAAACTGAGCTTTTGGGATTTTCTCAGATTTCGGGAATATTGTCATGTATAAAATAATAATGTTTGGGGCTTATCTTAGGATGTGAGAGTAGCATAACGGATATCAGCGGAGTATGTGTAATCAGCAAGCGGAGTTCAAATTTCAGGCTTGCTTTATACGTTCACTTCCTTATATATATCCTTAGAAAGAGTATGAATCCGTATTTTATCCCCCACCCCGCCCAGCAGCTATTGGTTTATATAGCAGGTATAATCTCTCGCCTTGGGTGTTATCCAGTCTAACAGAAGTAAAAAGCAGGAGGAAAAATATGGAGAAGGAAATGGAAAATCACTCTTTATCAACAATACATAGTAATTCACAGATAGCCATGATCTGAAGGGACAGGGTTTTAAAAGGTCTTATGAATTGAAAATTTAAGCCAGTAAAAACGTCACTTATACTTAGAATCAGAAAGAGAGAATTGACATTTGTGGAAAATGGGGGAAAGCGACCCAGGAGAATTTAATTCTTATAGCACATGGAGAGTCAGAGTGTAATCTACCTAAGGAATTTTCGCCTGTCGCCTGGTCTACACACCTCCACGTTTTTTGAATAGGTGTAGATGTTTATCTCTTGTTTAGGTTTGGGTATCTAGTTTCTTCTCCTAACGTCTTCTCATTCCTTTTCACACCAAGTAACACCTTGAATCTTAGGCGCATCATCATATCAACTCAAGCAAGGCGGGAATGCCACTAGTTCGCAGGGAGTTACAGGGAGTAAAAGTGAGAGAAAAGACTGAATATATGGAGGACTGTTGAAACGTCAAAAAATGGACGGGAGTCAAGATAGTATATGGAGATTGACGGTGCATTTAATTTGTTGGAAATTGTATTTCTCAGAGAAACAAGTAAACGGAAACGAATTCCACCGTCGAGAAGTGCGAGAAAAGAAACTGTTGGTGTAGAAGTGGCGGTTGCTTTTAGCTATTTCAACAGTAAAAGGATGGGACCTAGATGCCAATCTAGTAACACGCTTAAATTCATGCAGTCGGAACACCAGTTGCTGGGGGTGAAATGATTGAAAAATGTATCACAGAACAGGGTATAGGAGGGATAGTAAAAAAATAAATAAATAAATTCTCCTTAGAGCTAAAATGGTAGCAAGTCGTGGACAGCCAAGATCGATATTGTCAATATTTCTGAGATGAGCTATTGTAATTATTTATATGATTTACATTGTTAGGACTGCTGTCCTTATCTTTATTGCCATATTCACGACGTTTCGGCCGTTGTACGCTCCGGCCTTCTTGAGGTGATTGGAATTTCGAACTGAACCTTATTTTTTCCCCCGGGGTAGATTGTTCTAGTTCCACGTGCCAGGTCTCTTCCAGATGTTTCAGTTATTTCCCTTTTAACTCAACTCTCCAAGTTTTTGTTCACCTCTGCAGTATCCTAGTATTGAACTCCCAACTCTTTGGGTCAAGTCACTGGATCCAACCAACGCTTTTATCCACTGGATCATGTGTCCTTGAGGGTTAGTATTGGTATTATTATTTGTACCTAGAAGAAGAAGAACAAGAAGAAGAAGAAGAACAACAACAACAACAACAGCAGCAGTAGCAACAACAACAGCAACAAGAATATTGTTGTATTTCCAAAATAAATATTACTTACCTCTATGGTATCGGCAGATTATGAATTTAAGTGCAGTACTAGATTGGCTGCTATGTCTCATCATTTTACAGTTGAACTTGCGAGATGTAACCGTAAGTTCTATGTTAACAGTTTCTTCTCTCGCACTTCTCGCTTAGGGAACTCTCTTCCAGTGTTTTGCTCCCCAGTCAACTTTGATCTTCCAGAATTTAAATACAATGTCAGTCGTTGTCTTTTGTCTTCTTAATTCTTGTTCTTTTACTGTCTTATCCCTCTAATAATATATTTGTTTTATATTCTCTAAAACCCTTTCGTCTTAGTGTCTTTATTGTCTTGCTTGGTTGAGCTATTTCAAGATAGCAAAAATATCTGGAATAATTTAACGAATCAGAACTGGAATCTTTCTTTTATGATGGAATATATAAATTTATTTCAATCTAATAATTCGTGTAATACTTGTTTTGAAACGAAACATTTATAGGAATAAAATTTATAAATCGCTTGAATTTTCAAGAGTTGGGTCATTCGATGTGTTAAGAAAACGACTGGGTCGGCCGAATATGACTCATAACATAAAAGATGTCACATTCAATTTACAAGTTAAATAAATTAAAAGAGTTTCCGAAAAAAATAAAAATAAAAGGTCACCTTCCGACGTATGAGATATTCTTGATTCTTTTGAAACCTCTTTGTGTAATTAACTAACAATTAGCCATCAATTAATAATTATTTGACAGTGAAAAAAAGTGAAACGAGAAATGGAAAATTTAGTGATTAATTTTACGCAAGAGAATAATTTAATCAACATTGTATGTCAGGAATGCAGACTGGCTTTGAAATTTCAATACGTTTTATTTCGGAGTAAGTTTGAAATGTAATTGACTTAAGAAAATAAAAATTAAAAAAACTGCTATTGTCCGCTCGAAGATCTGGATTCCGAAGCAGAAATAGGAAACCAAGCTTGCTTTTTTTTTTTATTTCGGTCTGATATTACATTATTATATCAAAAATATAACCAAGTTTTCGTTTTTCCCAAAATTAAATGAAATTCCTGGCAAAATTCAAAGAAGAATCTACAAAGTTATCTGTCCTGACCTGGCATCTCATCCTGTACTTACTGGATGCAAACATTTAATAAAAATATTCAAAAACTTGTGTTTCTACTACGGATCGTTTATTCTTTTGTATGGTTATTGTAGTGAAATAAAGAAAGATTCTTGGGTATGAATAAGGTAAATGAAGTCACTATTCCATCACTTTATTGTGCCTTTTCTATAAACATAACAATTGTTCTGACGAGCTTCCCACTTTGATGGTTCGACTAAGCACCGTACTAGATGGTCAGCTAGGTCTCATCGTTTTACAGTTGGAATTGCTAGGTATAATCATAAGCTAACAGTTTCTTCTCTTGCACGTCTCACTTGGGGAAATCTCTTCTGGCTTCTCGTTTTCACGTCATATTTTATTTTCCAAAATCTAAACGCAATGCTATCGTTATATTTTGCCTTCTTAAATCTATTTCTTTTATTGTTCTCTATCTTTAGTAATGTATTTCTTTTTGTTATTTTCTGTCACACTCAGTAACCCCTTGCATCTTAGTGGCTTTATTGTCTTACGTTGGGCCAAATGATTCAAGAAGGGGATATAGCCACATTACTGGGAATATAATTTCTTTTATGAAAGTGGAAAATATTCAGCATTATACAATCATTATCTGTTAAAATTGTCATTTTTATCTATTAAAATTGTACAATTAATATCTATTAAAATTTTCAGTGGAAGCCAGAAACCAGGAATATTGTCCGAAATATAGAACAATCAATAGCTTTACTTAGTGTTTAAATATACTTGGAAAAATGATAAATGTCTGTCTAAATACACCCAATTCGAACAACTATCATGATAGATATTTATTAAGCTTACCATAATATGATTGAAATCTCCGTTGTAAAGCGCTTAAAGAGAATAGAACTTAGAGTGTGTATCACATCCATTCTCACTAACAGGTTTGCAGTTTTGTTCGATATATAATGTCTTTAAAGGAACCAAATCCACAGTCTTCAACCAGCAAGGCTCAAAACGAACTGTCTCATGTGAATCAATACAATCTGTCGAATCTTTTACATACGTAGGAAGTGAAATCAATTCTACTGAAAAGGATGCGAAAATTCGCCTAGCTAATTCTTGGCCTGACTTGAATAAAAAATGGATGTAATCCTAAAATCTGATCTACCAGACAACCTCAAACGGAGATTCATTCGTACCACTGTAGAGTCGGCTTTAATGTATGGTGCCAATGTTTGGCAATTAACTAAAACCCTACAGTCTAAGCGGATGTTGAGAGCAATACTTAACATCTTGGAAACAACATCCAACTAAATCATAGCTTTATGGACCCATCCCTGATATTTCTACAATCTGAATGCACTTAGCAGGACACTTACGGCGAGCCAAACAAGAGCTGGACACCTCGCCATGGCGCAAGACGAGCTAGTTACCTAGAAAATATATTAACCAGCTATGTAATGACACAGAATGCAACCCTAATGACCTTCCGACTTTGATGCAAAAGCATGATAGTTGTCGTGATAGACTCATTAATGTCCGAGCTATAACTCGGCCGAATAACATAATAAGCCGATTTCCAATTACAACTGGGTTCGTTTTATTCACTTTACGTACAAATATTCTTTGGAAAGGTATGACTATCCATCTATTAGTTAATTAGTAGGACATATAACTAAACAATTATTAAACTCCCCCACAATTCTTACGATCTAAAACGCTTTGGTGAAGAAAAACTTTTTCTAATGAAAACCATATTCAAGAATATGTCAGTAACCTTTTCACATGAAAACATGCGGAATTTTACTAAACGGTATCGAAGTCTTGTTGCCACTTAACAAGCCATTGCAAATAATGGTGCACATTCAATTGAATGAAATGTAATTTTACCTTATTTATTGAAGAATAAAGCTGATAAACAAACGCGGAAAACTAATAGAACTTTTTACTGAAAATTCCAGTCCATGTTTAGAACTGATAAATGCTTATTCTACATGGGTATAAGAGATTTTAGTGAGTGCAAAACAGAAATACTGGAGAGCACATTTTAATTACAGCTTCTAAAATATTTTTATGTAAATGAGACTCTTTTTCCGGTCCAAAAGATTTCTCGTCTTTTTTTATAGGAATTCGAAGCTTGGAATAAATTATTGAAAAGGAATCATGCATAATCATTCATTAACAAAACCCCAAATCAAAATGCAAATCACGTTCGAATATTTTGAAGGATATCGATTTTGTTGTAATCATGAACGAGGGTGAATGAAGGCAGCGCTTCTGAAATTGTTTTGTTTTTTGTCTTTTTTTGTTTCTTTAATGATAATGAAGGAATTAATGGTTGGAATCCTCTCTCACTTAAAGAAAAAGATGAAGAACCATTAATTAAGAAAAAAACTTTTGCAAACTAAGGAATTCATAAGTTCCCAAGAGTTGTTTGATGAGAAGATTCCGGAAGTGGCAAAATAAACAAATAAATAAATAAATAATCAAAATAAAGGTTGCATCGTTTGCAGATGTTGAGCTATTTAATTTGATTTCTTTGTCAAATACAAATTTCACCATTCGCGCCACGCCATAAAAGTGTGTAAAAACTACAGATGGTCCTGAGGCTAGGAGTTGAGAAAGATATAGATGAATTTAATCTGAGAAAAGACACTGAATGTGACAAGGAAGAGAATAACATCAATATCATTCTGCTTGTTTTTATCTACGTCCCGTACGCCTTATGGCAAAAAAATATCAGGGCACTAAATATTAATCAAGGGAATCGAATTATCGACTTGGTGAAATGATAGATCTGCCCAACAAACGTTTTACGGCTTTAGTAATAGGTGAAATTAACATTAATATTGGGTGGAATTAGTGGCAATATTACGAGGAAATTAAATAATAATACAGGATAAATTTTGGATTAATATTAGTATAAAATTAACATTAATATATAGTGAAATTAACTTTAATATTAGGATGATATTAATATTACTATTAGGGTGAAATTAACATTGATATTGGGTCGAATTTGCAGTTATAATTACAATGGAAATCAACCTGAATATTAGGATGAAATTAATATTAATATTCAGATAAAATTATAAGTAATATTAGGGTGAAATTAATATTAATATTAGAAATAGATTAATATTAATAGTGGCTGAAATTAACAGTAATAGTAGGAGTTAATTTGCCTCAATGTTAATGCGAAATTAATATTAATATTCGGTTAAAATTAACATTAATATTAGGGTAGAATTGACATTAATATTAGGATCAAATTAGCATTATTATTAGAGCGAATTTGACATTAATATAGGGTGAATTTACCATTTATACAGAATGAAATTAACATTAACATACAATGAAGTTAATATTGATATAGGGCGTATTTAACATTAATATAGGATGAAAATAATATTAATATAGGTTGAAATTAACATCAATATAGGATGAATTTAACATCAATATAGAGTGAATTTAACATTAATATAGGGTGATTTTAACATTAATATAGGGTGAATTTAACATCAATATAGGGTGAATTTAACATTAATATAGGGTGAATTTACCACTAATATAAGGTGAACTTAATATTAATAGAGGGCGAAATTGATTTTAATTTAGGTTGAACTTAAAATTAATACAGGGTTAAATTAACATCAGTATAGGGTGCAATTAACTTTAATATGGATGAATTTAACATTGATACTAAAGGGTTTGGAAAGTAATTACATTTTACCAGAAAGGGTATAAAAATAAATATAATTTAAATTTATTTATATATTATTTACCTAAAAATGCAATCACTTTCATCTTCAACAAAACTGCGGAAGCAGAGTAAGCAATAACTGAGAAATTAACGCAAAGATTGAAACAAGATATCCCTAAACATGGTCATAAAAAAAAGAATAAATTCGTTATGGTGGGAGTTCTTCAACATCATCTATGTGCGCCGGAATAAGAACAATGTGAATGTAGATAATGTAAAGAATAATAATTCCTCATATCATAAGTTCAGACAGAAATAATCTTTTTTTTTACCACAACAATATTTCGAAAGCCTGTTTTCAAATTCTTTATTACTGAATGTTCTGCCACTGATGATACTCTCTACTGATCTAAATGAATGAAAATATATAAGCACTAAATCTGGTGCACATAGATGATGTTGAAGAAATCCCACCATAACGAATTTACTCTTTTTTATATTTGTTTTTCAGAGTGTGCTCTTGTATTGTAATGCTGAAGAATATCACCTTTTTTGATTAAGGATACTTTCGATGGACATTTTACGCAATACCCAATTACTCAATAGTTGCTGGCAATGAAAAAATTGCAGTGATGGTCTTTCCATGTTCCACACAGTTCATATGGGATGACACTTTTCCTATTCTGAGAAACATAGAGCAATGATTTCTGTGGATGAAGTCCTGGCTTTGGTATTGGCACTGATTTCTCATTTTGAGATAACAGCCGTCTTTTTTGTTTATTGTTTACATGCAAAACCCGTACGATTATCAGAGGAAAGCTTATGGTGAAGTTTTCCTAATTACTCTTAAATGCACGATAACCAATGCAGTGTGGAAAATAAGAGACGATAAACCAATTCTCGAAGCAATTTCCTATTATTCAACCTTGGTACTGGCTTAGTTGGTTGAGGCCTAATTCATAGCGATGAAATATATCATTACTTTTTTAATCATCTAAGAGCGTGGTTTTGTATTTTTTTCGAATTGATATCAATCTACGCTGAGTTCTCCATAACTGTGGTCTTCTGCCAAACTTAATCTAATAATGACAGAAATATATAAAAAAAATATTATCTAGAAACAAAGGAGATGCTTCAATTTCCAAAGATCATAGAATGGTTACACTCTCTTGGATGTAACTAAGGAGTTAAAATTATAAATTGATGATTAATTGCTGAATTTTTCCTTTTTTTTTATTAAAAATTAATTTAACAATTCCCAGTACTCTGTATAATTTTTGAGTATAGAAAATGATGTAAGAGATCAGGAAACTCAATAGTCAGAAATTAAAACAAAGTTACGAACAGAACAACCTTATTTATATGTATTGCCCATTCGATGGAGATGGAAGAGAGGAAAATGTATTATACCAGACGAACGTAGCATCAAAAATAGAAACCCAATTAAGAAAATATTTAGATGGAAGCAACTGGAAAAAAATTAAAGAGTGATATACAAATTATTTTATAGAGTTTAAAAAAGAAATATATAAGAATAAAATGGTCTTCTCAAAATATATGAAAAATAAAATAAGACTGAAAATACCAATAATAGAATGGACTGTAATAAAAAGTTCAAGAGAAATAGAAAAAGAATTTTCAATCTAATCATTAACAAAAAAATATATATTTCAGAATGTCAGAACGTAAAGAATTTAATAAACATAAAATTAAATTATTTCAAACTGCCAACATGCTAGCGATTTCCTTTTTAACAGGTGAAAATTACCCATTTTTAAAATCGCTCAGCGTGAATGAGCGCCGTAAATGTATAAATAAAACAAATTGGTATGCAAATATATATATATATACATATATATATATATATATATATATATATATATATATATATATATATAGAGAGAGAGAGAGAGAGAGAGAGAGAGAGAGAGAGAGAGATGCGTGGCGGGAGAGAAAGAATATAGACGACCGTAGCTCTCTAAAAACTTTCTGTCCATTGAGTTCTAAGCAATGCTTGAATCTTGACCATTCCTTTTTATCCCTGGTCTGCTATCCCTTCATATTCACATACGAATTTGTTTGGTAAAAGAGATAGAGAGATTAAACAATTTAAGTGAATGAAATGCAAAAAGGGTGAGGGATATAAAGGGAAAAAGAAAGAAAGAAAGAAAGAAAGAAAGAAAGAAAGAAAGATCCGTCGTTGATAATTGCTCTTCGAATGTATATTTGTTTTTGTTTTTTCTTGCGTCATATACAATGTGGTAAGACTGTGAATCCACTGATTGTTTGTCTGTTTCTGACCAACTAATTTCTTGCCCTTCATCCATAATGGAACAATTGGCCAGGCAGGATTTTCCTACAAGATTTCCGATAACAAGTGGCCCTTTCCTCGAGGCCACTTGCTAATTGCAGTCTTCTTTCCTTTCAAGGACAAGCGCCCATTCGTCTCTGATTTTTTGCCCACGGCCAAAAGGGTCGAAGGCTGATATGAGGAGAATCTATTTATGTGCCTGCACAAATAACGGCCTGGCTTAGTGTAGCGTTGTAACAGGTTTGTACATAACAGAGAAAGAATACCTTTAGATTGGTTTGCAATTAAGATATAAGCGCGCGTGCATGTATATAGTCATGAAATGTGAATATTTATATATGTATGCATATACCTATGTTTATTCCTTTATAAATAATTTAATATAGATATAAGTACATGAGGATGCATGTATATTTTACTTCTTAACAAATAAATATAGAAAAGGTCAGTATGTGCTTGACAAAAACGTAATATCCATATAAGAGTTATTCCTTTAATAACGCCGGCATTAATTGCTGGTTATTTTCAATACATTCTCAATCGCCGGGAATTCGCATTATTAAAAAATATTGCTGTTCTTTAAGTAAAAGTTTTTCTTTAACCTTTGACAACCGCTTTCATTTTGGTCTTTAGTGCATATCTCTGATAAAGGGTGATCTAATAACTTGGACCGATTTTTAAATGGGAATTAAGTTTAAGCGTCTAATGATTTTTTTTCTTTTTCCTTCAGATTTGGCAGATATTTGGGCGATATTATTTTTCGCACATAATTATCATGACTTAAATAACAAGTTCCAATAGAGAAATAAATAAATTTTCACCAATAACACTGATTTATCTACTGCTGACTTTGATCCGTCTTAATGAAACACCTTTATATATAATCCGTCTTAATGAAACACCCTTTGTTATAGACAGTACAGTTATAGATCCTTTCCGAGTCGATAGTATTTTCAAGATAAATGTATAGAATTATTGTAAATCTTTGTAAAAAAAGTTTTTTGAATATTACGAATCTAAATAAATTGTTGGTTGGTTGTTCTTGTTTAAAAGCGTATGGATTATTTAATGTCGAAATCTAAATATTTTGTATGCATTTTTATTTTATTTTTTAGATAATAAAGGTTTAGTGTTGCTAGTCTTACTAATTAATCCATAGCTGGGGGAGAAGAAGTGTATTCATGCCTTACCCAAGGGTATTAGCGCGTAAGCGAATATAACGAATCATACTGGAATTGGAAATCGGCTCTCCGATTAAAAATTCTGAGATATTATCCATTGCCCCATCCGAAAATCCAAGTTTACAGGACACACTTGGTATTCCCCTATCTAGGTAATGGACAGGCTCGACATTGCTTAACTTTGGTGAAAATCAGAATCAAGAAACATGTAAATATTATATTCATGAAAAATAAAACTGATTATTAGGCACATTGGACCGCATAAGATTTTAAAAAACACCAAATTAATAAGATAATATATAGCCTATTCAAATATTATCGATTGATTATTCTGTTTTCATTGTATGTCAATGTGTTTTGTGAATCAGTGGATTGTAAACAATTCTTTGTGTGGTTGGTTCCATCACATTCCAGCTATATCTTTTTAGAACGGAGTTATTTCCAAATATTGGCTTTACAGAATACATCAAGAAAACCTTGAAGTCCTTTCAGAGTCAGCTCCAAATATCATCTTAGCGGGTTTTGATATTACCATCTTTGATACACCTGTCGAATTAATAAAGCATTTCCCCCGCTAGGCAGCTTTTTATCAAACAATTGCACCCCAGAAAAGGATATGGAACACAGAATTGAATCTGCTCGCGAGACATTTAAAAATAATAGAACAAGCAAAAGTTTCGTTCAATCTTAAACATTAAAAAGTAATACTATGTGGCCAACACTGAAATCCTGGAAATAGACAAAAGACAAAGCATCGAATCGCTGATCATGAAACAAGGTCTTCGATGGTCAAGACATCTAGCTAGAATGGAAGAGTCAAGATTTCCGCGTCAAGTCGTATTCAGCGAGCTCACTTCAAGTAAAAGACTATCGAGTTTCTCCATTCACAGATACGAGGATCAACTCAAAACAACATTGAAAGTCACTGGACATTGACCCTAAATCGTTTGCAGAACAAGTCTGCAGACACTTCCAACTAGCGTTGTTCCATCAGTATCGAACCAAAAACTTCGAAGCCATCATAAGAGAAACGGAAGAAGTCAAGCGACAAGAGAGAAGAGTTCGATAAAATTAATCTCGTTCTTCAACAACATTAGCATACAATTCAATGCCATCGGCAATTCTATACAAGAAACTGTCTTCTTAAGTCACCAAAGCCATCATTATAAAGGAATCGATCAGTAAAGAAGAAATTAAAAAATTCTTAGATACGAGATAGAGCCAACGATTTCTAAATATTAATTCAATATAAAACTTATTTTCGATTAAAAGAGGTATAAGAAAACGGAAAACAATATTGATAATTATGTCACAACGAGATGAAAACAATATATAATTGATATTTGTAGACAATAGTAAAATACTATCTCGAATTACTTTAAATAAATTCAAAATACCTGAAGTTATCATAACCAAATAGAAACAAAGCACTTTTAAGGACATCGTCCGTGCAAAGAAACTTCTATCATTAATAACTTTATTAATTACTGGTCGATTTCCATCAAACATGTTTTATTTTTAATAGAATAATGGTAGGCGTACAGTTTTAAAATTCCACATAGATACCAGTATTTCCCACCGGCGTTTATCATCGTCTGGGTATATCCTCGACTGACATTCCTATAATTTTTCACATTTTCTTCTTTCTGTATGTTGAAGGGCGACTGCTTCCATTACAGAGATCGTATATATAAGCTTGGAATTATAATTTCTAATGATTTTGGCATCCACTAAAGTACGGTGTTCGAAAACATTGTGTCACCACCTCTGCACTTGTACTACGAACTGCCACACTTTGTAACGGGTTGCTAGCTGAATACGCTCATGCAATGTCAGGTGTTGTGCCATTCTGGCCTACACTCTTCACGCTGAAATAAAAACAGAAATTAGCAATGAAATTCTACCGCTTTAAAGATTACAATATATTTTGTTTTATGCAAATGTGCTGATATTCACAAAAATAATTTTCAATAGAGATTTTCTTTCCACTCTCCCTGTATTATATTTTTCAACAGAGGGGACAGTATTATAAAAGTCGTTTAAAATTAATATATTCGTCCTAAAGTTCTGACTCTTAGAAGACGAATTCTTTTAAATAAAAAAATATTTACACGTGACATCCAGGATGAAGCTAATAATTTCTTTTTCTATGACATTATTAAGATTTCTGATTACGTATGTGGCGCCTTGCCTCGAACTATTGTAGTTAAAACTATCTCAAAACCTAAAGTTCCATACTCTATCATTACAGATCAGATCAAATATGGGATATTGTTTCCACACCTGGGCAGCCCAGGCCCTATTCTCTGACGATGACAGAGTTCAAAAGCGCTTACACGGCGTTGGGGATGACTAATTTATTTTCCATCCTGCAACCCCTTCTCCATGGAGGAAACGTCGCAAGCCTCACAAAATTCTATCTCTATTTCCATATTTGCACCAGTTGAGATCTTCACAGGATTCACCATGCCATTCTCATTCGCTTCGTATTATATTTGTAAGGAGGACATTTCATTCAGACAGATTCTTTCTCATTGTGGAACAGACTCCCAAGAGGATGCTTATCCGATTACTAGGTTCTTAGTCACTTTAATTCTCTGATCAAAAGTTACCAGTCACACATATCCCCATAATAAGCACTTCTTACTTTACGCTCTTAAAACAACCTTATACAATAACCCCTTCCCTTATGTGACTCTCGTGCTTTGGGCTTAGTACTGAGTGAAAAATAACATTAAAAAAATACTAATGTTCTGAAAATGAGAAGGCTTACGGCCACATCACGTCGAAATGCCGTTCCCCGTCCGATCATCGAAGTTAGGCAACGTCTAGCCTGGTCAAGATCTGTAAGTTTGGATGTGCGGGTGTTGTAATGGATAACGGCTCGGAATTGTTAGTCGGAGAGTCTAATTCCAATTCTCATTGGGTTCGTTATATCCACTTACGTAAAAATGACCTTGAGAAATATATGAATCCACCTCTTCTCCTCCTTATGGATTAATTAGTAAAATTTAGTTAATACTAAACTATTATTATCTAAAAAAAATGTCTTATAATCTAAAAATATTTACTGGCTTTAAATAAGCTTCAATAAGTTGATAAGCCGTAGAAACGAAATAATCAGTCTATGAAAACGAAAATCCTCGAACAAAAAGATTTTGAAATTTGGACTGTTTCTCTCGAAATTCAATATAGATTTGCGACAAACTAGGAAATGTTATAAGAGAAAGAAAATAAACAATGTAGCCTTCGTGGTTGATTTTAATAAAACTAAAAATATATCAGTGCGACGGTGGAGGGAGGGATGGACGCTTTCGTGCAATGGATTGTAGATATATTTACTTATTTTTGAAGCGTATTAATACTTGTAACGTTGCTAAAAAGATAAGAAATAATTGTACCGTTGAAATATTGATTTTCCGCCAAAAGAATAGACAAAGGCAAGGACAGGGTATTTTTATGTCACGTAGAGTCCGTCATCATCATCACCATCTCTCTCTCTCTCTCTCTCTATATATATATATTCTTCTTCCTCTGTTTCTCTCTACATCTCCCTCCTCCTCTTTAACTCTTTCCTTCTTCTCTCTTTGGTTGAGGAAAAATTGGACTTCAACAGTTCACTTTACTAATGTGTTCTTTGTATGTTTTGCCTATGTTACAACAAAACAGCTTTTCTTTTGTTAGTTAATTTTTTACTTTTACTTTTGTCATCATAAGCCCGTTGAATGAGTTGACAATTACGCCAGAAAATAAAGAAAGAAAGAAAGAAAGAAAGAGAGGAAGGAAGTAAGTGCTTTACATAGATCAAAATAGATTGAACAAAAATGGTTCATAATGGGAAGATAATTAAATGTATAAAATTAAAAAAAAAGATGACAAATGAAGAAAGAAAGAAAGAAATGAAGAGAAGGAAAGGAACAAGCTAAGGAAAGAAAAAAAATACATGAACTGAGATAGAAAGGTTGACTCAGTGCACATTTATATTGTGAAGAAGAGACAGATAAAAAAAAAAATGGATGGAAGCAATAAGGTAATAGGGTAAGAATGTGCGGATTGAATTGATCCTGGGAAAAAGAAAGATCATATATATTTACAGAGAAGAAGATTGGGATGAAGAAGTGAAGAAAAAAAAACAGCTGATAGATAGATAGATATTAGGTTGGTGCAAAAATAATAACGTAATAATGTCGTTTTTGACGTATTTTTGAACGTCAAAAAACGACATTATTACGTCATTATTTTTGCACCAACCTAATAGATAGATAGATAGATAGAACAAGGTAAGGAAACAAAATAAGAAATAGTTATTATTCAAACAGACGATGAAAAAATATCAAGATGAGAAGAGGGGAGGGGCACGCGAAACAAAAGAAAAGTGTTAAAATCTTACGAGAAAAGAAAAGGCAGAAAAAGAAAAAAAAATGAAAATCCTGAAGAATTAAGAAAGAAGACGAAAAATAAACGAATGAATGGACAAGAGAAAGAATAAAAAAAAAATTTCCCTGAAGTAATTTTCTAACCGTAAAAGTATCACTTAGCATATAACATCAAATGCCTGAGGGACCATTTTTAGTTTCCCAGAACTGTCGTATACTAAAACTGTGTTTATATTTTTATTTTATTAGATGTCCTTCGGCATTCTATTAGTCATTCGTTTTAACTTTCCTTTTTTCCCCCTCAATAAATCGATGAAAAGAGAAAGAAAGAAAATACACTGGTTGGGTGTTTCGCTGTAGATAACTCTGAAGCTGAGGATGTCGTGAGTCTCCGGGTGATAATTGCGCCTCCGGCCGTCCCACTACTGCTATCGAAGCGACTCCATTTGGATTACAAGCGGAAAGTTAGAGGTAAAAGCTTTGTGCTTCTTACGAATGAAGATTTTGGATTGTGTTTCCACGTAAGAAATCGCGATTCCAGCCTAGAGTTACAAAATAATACATCCTACACTGGGGATGTTCCTTTAAGGCAGCATTTTTTTCTTTCGCTCAAAAGAGAAGCATTTCCTAATGCCTGCGGTCCCCATTGAAATAGAACTGTCAGGTTTTTAATATTTCCCTCTAAATATATGACGTTAAATATACTATTTATATGCTTTAAGCATAAGAAGCTACAGGGATAATGTGGTGTGGTACGCAGTTTTAGAATGAACCATCTGTTCAATTCAAAGTCATTTTTTATCTGTTAAAAGTTAATCTTTTATTCATATATAAGTGAGCATTGATGTGAAAACCCTGCGAAAACAGTCTGTTTCAGATTTAAACGCAATCGTCAGGCCATGTGTGTTGTGTTTTAGCTCAACTATTTATATATGTTGGCCTGTGATGCATTATGGCTAGCTCTATTGTTATAAGTTATTGTATGGGCGATAACGGTTAAGTTTTAAAATATTTTAGAGGCTATTGAGTGGAAATAATTGTCCGAATGCAATTTTTTTTATGGCTATTTTATAGTGTTGTTTGTTAACTTTATTATTGATTGCTTTATTTATTGTTGATTGTTGTTACAATTACGTTTAATTGTTTCATGTGTACATTCGTAGTTTGTTAATTCACTTACAGTGTAACCCGGATATAAGAGACCTCGATATAAGAGAAAACCGGATATAAGAGAGATTTTCTCTGGTCCCAAATTAGAGCCGTACTCACCTAAACAAAATAGATCAAACCCGGATATAAGAGAAACCCGTATATAAGATACTTCTTCTCCGGTCCCGACAACTCTCTTATATCCGGGTTACACTCACTGTAGTTCATTTACTTATTTACTGACTTGGATTAATTTATTATATTACTTATTCATTTTCGTGACTGCATTTTGACAAGGATTCTGATCGTTTATTTATATATATATATATATATATATATAAGGTTGGTGCAAAAATAATGACGTAATAATGTCGTTTTTTGACGTTAAAAAATACGTCAAAAAACGACATTATTACGTCATTATTTTTGCACCAACCTAATATATATGTATTCTTCACCGGTAGTACGACTCAGAATTTCATGCACCACACAATGTTCAGGTGCTAGTTAGAGACAGGCCGTTACATAATTTAAATTTTAATAAATGTCTCTGGTTAACGCAATGCTACTGCAGTCCATATATTATACCGAGGATTACAGGGGGTTTTTGGGTTTGTTTTTTTTTTCAATATATGCATATTGTATTTAACACATACGTGCTATATATTTTATATTTAAAATAAACTGGGATTAAATGTATTTTTAAATATATGTTGCAATAAATAGACCAAAATCTATAACAAAAAAATTAAAAAGTCCTATTAAAAATCAAAAATTAAAAAAGTAACATTTTAAATTGGAAGGATTAAGATTAAACAGAAACATGGTTTAATATTTGTTTGTGTTTTAATTTTGTATAAGAATATAAAAACTATATATGTTTTGTATTTAAAGATCTATTTTGAATGCAAAAAACGAACTTTACCCATATATGGACTGTGCCAGCAAAACGTAAGACATTTTTATTAAAATTTAAATTATGTAACAGTCAGTCTCTACTCAGTACGTGAAGATTGTGTTATGCATTAAACACTGAGTTGTACTACCGGTGAGGAATAATGTGTATATTTATTGATATATAATAATCATAGTTATATTAAATCAGGCATTATTTTATTAATTTCAATAATATTAATATGGGATAACGATATATAAATTTGTACATATCAAGAACAATTTTGGTGGAAAAGATGTATGACAATGTGGGAAAAGAGTTTTCGGGTGACCTGTTTCGTCCTTTAGAAATGCATCAGACTAAGTTTGTTTACGCTAGTGTGACTGTATATGCGCACGAACGAGAGATGCTGGGAATTCTAAATTATTTTTCTTTTCTTTTTTTTTAATGTCTTTTAGGTATATAGTGTAGCCAATTTAATTTACATTATTTTTTTTCTTTTTGTTTACATTACATTTTCTTGTGATCAAGTAAAATGATTAAAGAAATAGCAAGTGTTACAGATATATCATATATTAAACAGTAACTACAACAGAAGAGTATTACATGACTAGTGAGTGTGTGTCGGTTGACCCAGCGTTCAATCTATCGACTGTTCCAAGGCCTTCTTTCCTACTAATCTTATAGTAGGCGGAAGAGTCCAACATAGACTCTTAGAGGTAGGACACAACACACCCCCTTTTCAGCTTGATTCCGTATGGATTTTTTATAATTACCGCACAATACTTTTAATTCAACCAAATAAACACTTTTTCATGAAAAAATCAGAAACAATCACTTTGAAAAAGCTATATACAGAAATTACGTTCACAATTTTTTTTAGTTTTACGACAAACATTTTATGTGTTAACAACAGTCCCTTTTTATTAAGGTCTCTATTCATTATTCCTAAATAATGAAATATTGGACAAGTTTAATGGTAAATTATAATGTTAATAATTTCCAATAATTCAATGCGTATTGTGCTTTTCTCGTAATTCAAAGTCCAGGAGTGAGGAGATGGGTGTTTCTTACTCGTTCTTTTCCTTTTTCTGTAGACATAGTATGAAATGAAAAATGTTCAATATCTTTTTGTTTTCAGGTTAATTTCTAAAAGTTCCGTAAAGTTCTTTTTTGTTTTGTCCCTTCTGATCTCTGGCACTGATTTCTGTCATCTTCTATGGGATTCCTGTCGACTACGCTTTCATACCATATACAGTATTGCACAAGGTGCTTTTTACTTCGACCTCTTTTCTTATGGCAGCAATGACTGTGCCTTCCAGAGGTTCAGCCTACTTAGGTATCAATCTAGACAACCCATCTGCATGAAAGATTTTAGTGGATGAGAGAAACTCCATTTTGTAGTTAAAAAGAATAGAATGGTTGCTCATCTTTGCAGTCTATAAGCAGAGTATGTGTTGGCAGACCCTATTTTGATCCAAATATTGTCAGGAGTGGACGATGGTCTGTCTCCAACAAAAAGTACCTTCCATGAATAAATCTATGAAATTTAGTCACCGCAAAAATGATTCCTATGCTTCCTTTTGTATTTGCGAGTAACCCCTTTCAACTGGTAATCACATCCTAGATTCATCGTTTTTGTGTAAAATTCATTCCCCGATGCCGTAGGAGCTAGCATCGCTGGCTACAATGATGTCAAGGTTTGTATCTGATGTAAGGACTTCCTTTATTTTCTCAAATGCTTCCTGTCATTTGGTTGTCCATTCCCACTCTTTCTTTTCTCAATAATTCATTAATGAAGCTCTCAAACTATGCATTCTTAGGACAAAAAAATTGTAATAATTGGTAAGACCTAAAAAAACTTTGAAGAGTCGACACATTTTCTGGTGCTGGAATATTTTTATTGCCGCTGCCCTATCTGGCTCGGGACGTCTTTGGTCTTTGTCAGTTATGTGCTCCAAGTACTTAATCCTCTCTAAGAAAAATTCACACTTCCCGTCTTTTAATTTGAATCCGTAATCCTGGATTTTCATGAATACTTGCCAGACGTGCGATTTGTGTTCCTCGATGCTCTCGCTTTTCATTAAGATGCCATCAAGATAGGCCACCACAAAATCCAGACCATTTAACATCATGTCCATGACCTGTTGAAAAATGGAAGAGGCGACCTTAACACCGAACGGAAGTTTTAAAAATTTGTATAAACCCTTGTGGGTATTTATGCAAAGGAGCTTCAGTCATTCCTTGTCCATGGGTATTTGTAGATATGCGTCACTTAAGTCAATCTTAGAAAAATATTTTCCTCCACTGAGCTTAGTGAATATTTCCTCTGAACTTGGAAGGGGATAATGGTGATCCTTTAAGGCGGCGTTCAGCCCCATAGAGAAGTCAGCACATACACAAATTTCTTTGCTCTTTTTTTTTTTTTTTTTTTTTTTTAATATAGACTGTGGGAGATGCCCATTCACTATATTCAACCTTTGCTAGAACACCCATTTTCACTAGTCGATTCAACCTGTTAATTTGATTTAACGAGGCAAATAAAATGTTACGTTTTTTTCTTAAAAACTGGATTTACGTCTGGCTTTTATTCAAAGTTAGCAGACATTTTTGTTAATTTTCCTTGTCCTCAACTTGTTTTTTTATTTCACCTCTCAACTTTTCTGCTTCGTCAGTCAAATTTTCGACTTTTTAACACAATAGGCATATTCCAAAGTTGAAGCTGTTCTAACCAATTAGTCCCGAACAAATTACAGTGTAACCCGGATATAAGAGAGATTTTCTCTGGTTCCAAATTAGAGCATGTGTTAATGTATATAAAGTAGACCAAACCCGGATATAAGAGACTTCTCCTCCGGTCCCGACAACTCTCTTCTATCCGGGTTACACTGTACCCGTATTCTTCATAATATACGTCTTTAGTCTTAAAGTTTTACCTTTGAATGACACATTCGTCATAAGTTCGTCCATAAACTTAATAGGGTCGCCATTTACACTTTTAGCTATTCGGTTCGTTCTTAAGTCGGCTTATCCTGTTTTTTCTATGTTTGATAATTAATTACGGATAAGTCTGAACCTGTATCAAGCTGTAGCCTTATATTTTTGTAAAATATTTGCACTTCAATATATTTCCTGGTGTTACGAGTTTCTGGTTCTTCAGGCTTGGTAATTTTTACAAAACTTTTTTTTTTTTTGTTCTTAATCCTCCAGTGGGAACATTTGTGTCCCAATTTATCGCAATTAAAACATTTTTTTATCTTTAAAAGGACAATCTCTATACCAATGTAATTGACCACGCCCGAAACATGGTCTTGACGGCAAAGTAACTTTATTATTTTTTGTAAAAGATACACCAAAGAAAAATTTTTTAAAATTTTCTTTGGCGTATCTTTTAATATGAGCCACACGACTCTGATGTTTTTTGAATCCTCTCTGAGGCTCACGAAACGTTGACAATCTTCGGCAATTTGCTGTAAAGTAACGTCGGGCTCGTTTTCAAGCATGTTTATTACTCTACGACGTATTTCGGCGTCTTTCGCTGAAATCAAACCCCGAACGAAAATCAGGCATTTAAAATTATTGGCGCTTAACTCTGCCAATTTGAAGTCATCACAGTATTGACTACACTCGCGAAAGTAATAAAATATTCGTCTTTTTATGAGTGAGATTCATGCATTTCCAGCGCTTGTTGAACAAGTGTTTTTGGACTGAAGAGTTCTGTTAATGATTGAACCGACTCTTTAAATTTAAAGACGCTAGTTTTCTTAGGCAAAATATAGTTAACCAACAATTCTGCTGTGCCTAATTTCCTGAGGAGTGGACGAACCTTTTTATGGTCAGCCCAACTTGCAATCCGTATTTTATAAGTCCTCGTAACGTTTAAAGTACGACGAAGCGGATGAAATTTCTTCTTCAGGTGCAAACGTGAAGTTTTCATTAGCACGCGATATAGAATTTTGAGAGAACGCGTTTTCGCTGTCCTCATTTTGACTTTGATCGATATATTATACAAATGCCTTTACTCATTCTGTGTTTGAAGGAGCATTTCTTTCAGTTTCTGTTGTCTAACCTGAATTTCTAGATGCAATTTCTCAAATTTCTTCTGGTGTTCTGCTTGTTCTCGTTGGAATTTCTCTTGTCTTTCTTGATATTTCTGTTCCAACAATAGTTGTTGATGTTTCATCAACTCTAGCATTGCACTTTTAAATTCGTCCATTTTACTTCGGTGGCACTTAAAATTAAGAAATGAGAAGGGGGAATTTTTTTTTCTCTTTACTCTCTTAACCAACAATAAATCTGTTTGACTTGTATGATTCTTTTGCTGAAAAATTTAAAAGCAGGAGAGGGGGGTAAATTTTTACTTTACTCTATTAGCAAAAACAATAAGTCTTTTTGACTTGTACTGTTCTTTTACTGACTTGTGGAATGGAAAAAAATAATAATGTTCACCAACCTTCTTCCAACCACTGAATTGAACTTGTAGAAATCCTATTGTTTTGAGGAGTTTCTTTTTTTCAGTCAGTGTTGTAATTAACACTGGATATCCTTTTGTCGTTTGATTAGAATTCCTTTCTTCACCACTGTTTTAGACGAGAACCGGTGTTTCAACGTGATATGGCCGATCACTCTAGGAGAAATTACTGATACCATATGTCGTTTTAAGTGTAACTTGAGTCAGGATGTTTAAAATAAGATTACCACAACCAAACCTACGCAGTACATCTTCGCCTTGGAGGATTTGCAATATCGTATTACCGTTTGGTTAGAGTTCTTCAAAAATAAGAACTTCAGATATTTCGCGATCAATTAGTTACGAAACAACGACCAGAATTTTTCCATTTCACATAGTTTCTGAATTTCGCTCATTCACCCACAGGATTTTCTCTTCGAAAGGGATCCCTAATTACCCAATGTACCCAATCAGTCAATTCACCGAGAAAATATAAAAATCAGAACGTTGGTCAGGTGGAAATATTAGGTTGGTGCAAAAATAATGACGTAATAATGTCGTTTTTTGACGTTAAAAAATACGTCAAAAAACGACATTATCACGTCATTATTTTTGCACCAACCTAATAAATGAAATTCAGAGCACTTATCAATTTACAACACCGTAAACATTTTATTTTTATTTTTTTATGATTCTGGGTGATGTTTTGGAAATCTCTCTTTCTTAAGGATACGCTTATATTCGCAAGCTAGTGGGTGGCGATTTACATAAGTATTTTATATTAGCTTGGTGCAAAAATAATATCGTTTTTGACGTTAAAAAATACGTCAAAAAAACGATATTTTTGCACCAACCTAATATTAATTTATTCGATCAATTTAGCTTGTACATTCTATCACGTCAACGATCAAGGTTATCCATCAAGGTTATGCATCAAGGTCGGAACGCAATTAGGATGGCATTCTGTGTCATAATGCAGGTCAATGTATGTGGTTGCAGATCGACCAGCCCATCTTGCTCCATGGCTAGGTGTCTGGAATAGTAGCTCTTTCGCGAATTTTTGTGTTGCTCGCAAGCAGTCTTCTGCAAAGCGCATTGTGTGCTTGCGTATGACTGTAGAAATATCAAGGATGGCACAATAGAGCTGTGATTTAGTTGGATGTTGTCTCCAAGCGAGGTCAAGTATAGCTCTCTGCAACCGAGTATAGATTCCATTTGAGCTTAGACGCAAGGATTTATAATTAATGCCCTGCTAGTGGCAGCGTACATTACCACCGCCTCGTCAGTGGCTCGAAAGAATTCTCTGTTTTAGGTTTTCTGGTAGATCGTCGTTTCAAATTACATCCATTTTATTCAAGGCGGCCCAAACTTTAGCTACGCAATATTTCACATCCTTTTCAGTAGACACCGGCTAACTTGACAGGTGAATAGGTTAAGTAATCTGTTCAAATACCCGGTAAATCTAGTTGGCATTTTGCACATATAGCCCGAAAAGTTGATAACTAATATAAGGAACAAGAGGCACTCAATGTAGAGTGTTACGGGATGAAAAGTGTTATATGACGACCCTTTATTTGAAGAGGCTATTATTGGAAGCATCTATGCAGGAGTACGTTCCACAAAGCATCGGTTCTTGGGGTGAAAAGCTGTCCGAGTGGAACTTTCTTGTTCTTCGATTTTTTACGATTCGAATAGGGATTGAGTCAAAGCGGTTCGACTCCGCCGACGCAGCGTGGCCAGTTTAAAAAGTCTGAATGAATGGGACTTATGAACTTGTTCGCTGCAGAAATCGTGAAAATGCAGTGACCGACTTGAGACGCTGCCTCCAGGGGAAAGGAGATGCAGGATACAAAAATAAAAATACGTCTTCTCCCAAAAGGCCGCTTCGAAAATCTGTCAAAGCTGAAAAGTGAGGGTTGGGCAGCTCCAGCATTTATATGGTAGCAACACTCCAGTTTTTGGTCTGGTCTCGCTCGAGTAATAATAGAATATATCAAGACTCAGTTACTTTCTACAGCGGCACAATCAACCAACCATTTTTCCAGCATCTTTTGCAATGGATCGTATAAATGAGTTCCACTTGGCGCCTGGAGTGACCTTGAGTCCCAACAGATATTTGAATCCAGGAACCTCGTTGAGAGCGCAGATAAAAATGGCGAAGACAAAGTGTAAAATAGACGCGTTTACTGACCTAACCTGGCCGATTCTTTCACAAATAAAATTTGACATTTCTATGCCAATATTATTTTATATATATATATATATATATATGAGACTTGATCCCTTTTTCAATTTCCATCTTTCATTTCCTTTCACTTTTAAAACATTAAATATTTTGTTCAATATGTCTTTTCTTTTAGCGATAGTTATTCTTTCCGTTTCGCGCCTTTTTTGTATCTAATATTGATGATAATTGATTCTTACAAATTCCAAAATTGAAAGAAATGTGTAAATTTATTTATTTTTAGTATTTTTATATCTATATTTGTTTAATTTTTATGTTTTATCTTTTTGCTGTTTTCGTTTTTTTCGGAGGGTGACGCGAAAGAACTCGCGATTTAACCCTTCGTTCACATACAAAAAATATCTTTGGCCATCACATTCAATGTAAATGAATCCAAATACATTTTTTTTAAATTTTTCTTCCCGTCATTTGTTCATTTTTATTTCATTCTCTCTGCATTATGGGCGTGCTCACAGTCATATCTAATTTGTCAGTGCCAGCTTTTTTCACAAGAAAATACATTTCTAACGTTTGGAACAAAGGCGTAGAATTTATGAAGTCAAACCTGCGAGCGTTTTGCCTGTCTTTCGCTCTGAGGGAATGGTAGACTAGAGAAAACCTGCAGGGTTTTATTCTCTTGCCAGAGAAATTCTCAGACGATGACGAAATCACCACACATATTGCATAAAAATTGCGTTAAAGTTCCACAAATCAGAAAAGGTTAATATTACGTTTATTACATGATTTTTTTCTTGATGGTCCATTCGCGTCTAGAAGTGTGTCTGGTTAGCTATATTTCCCAAATGAATGTTGGATCAACACCAAAAGAAGAATTATCTGAATTTCAGAAGTCAATTTTGCATTAAATTTGATAAATCAGTACTGACATTAGATAGATAGATAGATATGAACAGACTGAGACAGATAGATAAATTAGGAAAATATTATAAGTAATCCAATATTTTAGTGAATTTTAGGTACTTTGGCTTTATAGTTTTATTACGAAGATGCTTGTTGAGGAAATGTTACAAAATTTCTTATACATTTAAAATTTATCATAGTTGGCACTCTTATTTTCTGATAATGTCTTGTATGGACGTCCATATTTAAAAAATTCGGCAACTTAGTAATCTTTCCTATGCATAATTAGTAAGTATAGTTTTAACCTATTAAGGATATAACCTAACCACCACAAAATAATATAAATTATTCTAATTAATTTATTTAAAATTAATTCGTGTAAAATTCATTAGTCACGTAAAAAATATTTTAAGACAATAGAGTCCATTATATATCTCATTCATAAAAGCAATTAAAAGCATTTCGAATTAAATAATGTATGAACTTTACACATATAGATGTGTAATAGGCGAATACACTGCTCTAAGTTGTGAACTTTTGTTTTTTGTAGTAAAATATATGTTCAAATCGAAAATTTAGTATTAAATGATATATATATATATATATATATATATATATATATATATATATATATATATATATATATATATATATATATATATTATATATATATATATATATATATTAAAGACATTTTTTTATGTTTAACGTTCTTTTTTATAGATACAAGTATTTAAGTAAATGCTTTGTTTATAATAAACAGTATTAAATAACATTTACCGGCCTGAATGTCCGAGAAATCTGTCATAGAAAATATTCGTCCTTTGACAGGATTCGAACCTGCATCCTATACGGAACCGTCATTTACGCTGACGTGCCTTAACCGACTCGGTTCCGTATAGGATGCAGGTTCGAATCCTGTCAAAGGACGAATATTTTCTATGAAAAATTTCTCGGACATTCAGGCCGGTAAATGTTATTTAATACTGTTTATTATAAACAGATCATTTACTTAAATACTTGTATCTATAAAAAGAATGTTAAACATAAAAAAAATGTCTTTAATAAATAAATTGTCGGACTTTGTCCATTTATTTATATATATATATATATATATATATATATATATATATATATATATATATATATATATATATATATATATATATATATATATAATGTGCGAATAAGTGAACCTTTCTTCTTTTTACGGAGTAAAAATTTTATATGCTCACATTGGAAATATAGTGATACATATGCAGAAGAACTAAGTGAATCTTCAAACACGGATCTACAAATTTCAATTTTTATGTATTTGAGTATAATTTTTCTTTCAAATTGAAAGAATTACAAAGATTCTTTGTGAACAACTTCACACAAAATGTCTTGTACATCCTTTTTTTACAGTATAACTGAATGAATTGCATTAGTATAAGATAAATGAAAAATGCGTCCATATGTTTGCAGATGTATGTGACATCAAGTTTGCATTATTTTCACTGCGTGTATATGAAATTTTAGCAGTCATTTGCATGTAAGTAAAGGAAGGAATTCAGTTGCGGCTGTTGCAGCTTGTAAACAAATTATCGCTAAGCATTATGTAATTAAGTGACTAAGTAATATTTTATACTTGAATAAATATGCGAAATTGTGAGTAATTCATTGGGAAAATTTCAGTTTCATTTGTGTGACAAACAATCGAACAATCATCCTGGTTAAATTTTTACTGAAAAACTAGTTAGCGAACAAGAACTGATTATATTTAGAATAAAATAGTAGATCCCGAATGAATCTAAAATTTAGATATTAATGTCAAGCTTATTGGCTAATATATATTTTCCAAATTTTTAAATGTTCCTTTTCAAGAAGGAAAATATTGTCGATCATATTCTGAAGTGAGCGTCCAAGTTTTCATATTTAATGCCAATTCACAGGATACTGAGCGTCACACGCGACGTCGCTGATTGGTTAATATATATGAATACAAAAATTAAAATATCTGGCACCTGTCAATGTACAAAAAATGAGATTTCAGTGACTACTTAAATCTATTAGCATTTTCCTACAATTCTGAAACAGAGCTCGACAAATTAAAATAATTTTACAAACTTTGTGGAGCGGGTTCCACACACCAAAACAAGGTAAAATGTCCGTATAAAAATATGCCCAAAAGGCCATCGTTGAACCTCAACACAGCAATTCATAACAAATGTTCAAAATGTCCATGAGGATTCCGATCTGCTCACAAATGTTGATTGTGTAAATTTGTTATTTCATCTCCTCCAAATGTTGCCTCATCTATAAACTAGACTGAAGAGGCAAACAATGGATCGACAGTTACAATAAACCATCGGTAATAGTTCTCCTGCGGTAAATGATCAGAGGGCGAAAGACGCTGCACATGTTGCAAGTGATACGGATACAGGAGCTGCTTTAAAGTACACTACATGCAGTACTATGAGATGTACAACATGCTAGGGATACTTGACTGGATCGTCTTAGCCTGTAGAATTTGTTCTTCACGGCCAGGCGTACAATCGGATGTCGGTCTTCCTCGATCCATAGTTTGTGGTACCACGGATTCTGTCTGAGGGATGATAAACAGCAGCAAAGGTTGGATGACTCGGTTGTCTTCGGTTTGGAAGCGCAATCTGATATAGCCGTACAGTCTCGCGCCCATTAACGTTCTTTTGCCTGTATGCAAAAATCCTATGTTCCTGCTCACAATATGAATATCCTGCCATTGTTAAACGGAACACTTCTCAGTTAACTCACTACTACACTCGTTAAACGTTGAAGACAGACTGCTACAAACGTACACGAATGACAAATGTAACCTAGTCTATATGGGAGCCCAGCGCCATCGACTGTAAACTTTCTTTAAACTTAATAAATCAAAAGCGAATGGTTTGCGGACATATGTTTATATGGATTTTTGTTTTATGCTTTGGTGTGAGGAAACCGCCCCAAAAGTTTATAAAACTATTTTTGATACACATTGTATATTTTATGGGTTGCTTTGTATATATTTTTAAATTTTTTATGCTAAATTTATGGGTTAAAGTGCTCATTATCAAGAATAGAGCGTATGTATACTTAATTATAAAAGTGGACGTTGAGGTCAACAAAGAGAGTTTGTTTTATGCTTAAAATGGCCTGAAGATTGCATTTAAGCATGAAACAGAATGTCGCTCCTAGGTGTCGATCTCAATGTCAACATACATATTAGGTTGGTGCAAAAATAATGACGTAATAATATCGTTTTTGGCGTGTTTTTTTTTTATGTATTTTTTAACGTCAAAAAACGACATTATTACGTCATTATTTTTGCACCAACCTAATACATACATACATACATATATATGTGTGTGTGCGTGTGTATGTGTTGGTGTGTGTGTGTGAAAACGAATGAAGCGAAATATCGTAATAAGTAACATGACGACCTTTCCTTACACTTTTAATATATATATATATATATATATATATATATATATATATATATATATATATATATATATATATATATGTGCGCGTGTGTGTGTATGTGTGAAGAAATATAGCTTTAAGTTGTGCTATATTTATGGAATAAGGTGCTCAATATCAGCGATAGAGCGTATGAAAATATATTAGGTTGGTGCAAAAATAATTTCGTTTTCTCACATAGTAACATATGTTAGAAAACGAAATTATTTTTGCAACAACCTCATAAAAATGAACATTGAAGTCAACACGCAGGCCTGATGATTGCGTCTAGCATGAAACAGTCTGTTAATGTTCACTTTTATATGTGTGTGTATGTGTGTATCTCTGTGTGTGTGCCAACACTCTTGTCTTTGCTGATAACATTTTCCTGATTATTAAAATTTTGCTGAGGTTTTGGAAGGGTCCCTTTTATTATTGCAATACACATTCTGATTTTCGGTGACACGTTTTCCGTTTTCTGTTAAAGTGTTTCTCAGATCTTTGAATTTTTGTACTTGCTTGATATTGATATCCCCAATTAGTAGTTTGCATCACAGTCTGATTCCCATGTTTGCAATACTAGGCAAAACTGAGTTAATATGTCAAACATACCATTTGAATTTCGATTTTCAACCTTCCTTATAAAAAGATATCGATTATCCCTCATTCTTTTGCGCAAGTCAGTGCAAAATATTTTTTTATTTCTATATAAACTTGAAAGATTAAGTCACAGAAACGTTTTAAAACAATATCCCTTATGTATAAATAGATTTTTTTTTTATTTTACATATTAATATCGTCTCCTTGACTTTCTTTGTCTTTCATCAGTGTTTCATTAATTGATTTTGATAACCTTTCTACCTTTTTGACTTTCATTGTCCTTGCAGGAACTTTTCTTTGCTTGAATATTGTTTTACATTCTCTTATCCTTTAATGATGGACCACAAGTTTTCCTGCTGAATTGGTTGGTCATCACTAATTTTATTCTGAAATCCATTGATTTATCTAATAATATCTGTCATGAAAATATATTAAACGGGAATGAAAGAAGGGAGACGAAAGCAAAGACGATCACTAATGAAGGCAAAGAAAAAAGTACGAAAAGGCAAAATTGAAAATATATTAAACGAGAAGAAAGAATAAAATTTTAAAAAATACATTGAAAGAAAAGAACAACGATAAAAAGGAGAACGTAGAAAAATCTATAAAATATAAAGAAAGATGAAAATTAAAATAAAAAAGAAAAATAATGAACGAAAAAAAAAACGATACAATATCTTAAAAGGAGAAGCCAATTGCAACACCAAATGCAGGACCCAGAAGTTTGTTTTTATTCCTGGTGGAATATTAGAGGCTGCGTTCATTACGAACTAGTGGAACGTGGATGGATCATCACTGCAGACGTTTTTCTCAGGAACTTGATCGGGTAAACGACACATTAAGTGTTCAAGTTTAAGAAACAAAACATTCTACAAAACAAACCTCTATAACCTAAGATCGTTAGGATAAAAATGTTCTTCAATATTCTCCAAATGCACGAAATTAAGCACTTACAGATTTTCATGGGTTTAGATCAATAGAATATTTCATAAATGGTAGGACATTCAGGAATAACCTTGCAAACTATTTTCGAGGAAAAACCCAGACGTCTTTAAACTTGGAATCGAATTTTTGCTTAACCCGTTGAGATGCAGTTGTTGAAAACGAAACTGGTTAGATAAATTTAACTTAGATTTATTTTTTATATCCTTTCTGGTAAAATGTAATTACTTTTGGTTTTTATTTTTTATATAAATATGTTTCCTTTCTCCCATCACCCATCTCTATGCATAGTGCTCGTTGTTTCAGTTTAAATCAGCCGTTAAAGTTATTAGGTTGGTGAAAAAATAATGACGTAATAATGTCGTTTTTTGACGTATTTTTAACGTCAAAAAACGACATTATTACGTCATTATTTTTGCACCAACCTAATATAAGTCGTTAAACTAAACTGTAATCGTTTCGTTTGTGCTAACCGTTGGTTTGTGGATAAATGATTGTTTCGGTTAAGTCAATCACTAGCTTGCGTATAAATAATTATTTCATACGAACTAGCCGTTTGTTCGTGGGTGGAATTATTGTTTCATTCAAATTGGGCATTATCTAGTACGTAAATAATAACTTCATTTAACGTAGCCATTAGGAACCTTTTTATTATTATTATATTTTGTGTGTTTGTGCGCGTGCGCGGGATATCAGTGCCGACAAAGTTTTCCAAGAAAAATAGAGTAGACAAAATACCCTTTCTTAAACCGATAAAAAAAAACTTACCACTGCCAGGCAGTAAAATTTGGCGCCAAACTCGGGCTAAAGAATAGAAAACGCATATAAAGATAGCGGTCGAGCAGAACTCAAAGGCCCTTGGCTGGGGGTAACGTGACCAAAACGTATAAAAATACGGAACCACCTAAAGGTCAAAATTTATCAATTTCAAAGGGTCTTTCTTTCCGGACGAGTTGAATCAAATTTCTTTTCAGCGCAGATGAACTTTTTACAAGTTACATTTCTGTTAAGATTGCTTTACATTTTGATTTATTTTTGTCTCGTTTTTGGACATTTTTGAATTTTCTTTTTCACTTTTGTTTTCGTTTTAGATGTTTTTGTAACCCCCGCCTAACTTGAAACTAGTTTTTATTTGAATTTTTGCTTAATCTTTTTCTGTTTTTTTTTTGTTTTTTTGTTTTGTTTTGTTTTTTCAGGTGTAAGCCAATTTTTAATTTGCTGGAAATGTTTTGTTTTATACGTGTTAACAACCTTTTTTTTTTCTCTCTTCCTTTTTAATTTTCTATTATAATCTTTGCTGCTGTTATTAGTTTACTCGTAGAACATTTTTTGTCCGTTTCTTTGTTTGTCAAATTCGTGTGTGCCACGTAATACGTGGAACAACTAAAACGACTTTGAACGAAATCCGGCCCCAAAATAATACAGGCTACTCTGCTCAACTATAGTCAAAATACGAACAATTTATAAAAGGAAATGAGTTTCTATTCAATACCAGAAGCTTTGGGCGCCGTGACGACAAAAACAATCTCCTTGCTGGCCATCGACGTAAAAAGTCAGACATTAATTGATGTCACCAGGGAAATAATGGAAAAGACATTAAAAACCTGAAAATTTGGTCGAAAATACTAACCAAGAGATCAAATGCCATGTGAGACATCTTGCTGGCTACAGAAGAAAAAGCCAGTCAGCTGGATTGAAGGATCCTGGTGGCGAAAACGGTAGTCTCTAGAGAGGGTATATGGGACCCTGAAAGACAAGGGTGGCAGTGCATGGAGTACCCCGCTGATATCACTGAGGACCGGGGTTGTCTCCTTTTTAAGTAAAGCGGACGCTGCTACCCCACTAGACCTTGACTCACAACTGTTCATTTTGAGCAATAAATATATTTACCACTATCAAAATGGATGCGAAGTTTGTAAAACCCTGTAGTTTATATACGATGTTGAGAAACCCGAAATTCTCGAGGACCCCAGAAATATCACATTGTTGACGTCTTCTTGCTGTTCATGAAAAAGATATATTTTGCGAAATTTTACGAAAACCAGAATATTTAATTAAATTTATCATACACTAGCAGTATAGCCCAGCGTTGCCCGTGCTTGATTCAAAAATCGTACGACTCATACAGCAATCGCTATCACTTGACTTAAAATATTTTTGCCCTTCCTTGCCTTTAAAGAAGTGCCCTTTGCCGTGCTGGTGTTGCTACATGCCTTACTTTTCACACTGCGAATTTTTTCTAAGCTCTATACTAAACATTAAATCTGTTACGAAAAAAGAACTAAGCAAAATGAACACAAAACAATCAGCTTTAAAAATAGGACTCGTAACTAGAAAAACCGAATGACAAAAGAATGTTAACAACAAATACTTTTTCACACCCAACCCAGTTCTGCGGAATCAGAATCAACGTTGAGTTTAAGCAAGCGAATGAGCCAATTGGAGTAAAGTGCCATGCAGATTTAAATTTTCCCACTTGTGACGAATGCAACTATCGATTTTTTTGCATGCTAGCATGCTAGTTAACATTCGTGTCAGTCAGCTGTTAGCTCTCACGCTGGCCAATAGAATCTTCCTACCTATTCGTGGCATCCAGCTATAGGCTCTCACTCTGGCCAGTACAAAATGGCCGCAAACTACATGAAAACTACCGTAGAAGCATGAAAAATTTTGGTGCAAATCCGTCGAAAATTGGGGCTGTGCTTTCGTTACACACACACACACACATCCTGCCTTTTATAGATAGAGATTTATTTTTGTATCCTTTCTGGTAAAACGCAATGATTTTACCGATACCCTATTATATTAAACAAGAAATAAATTTGAATATTAGTGGTAAAAAGAATATGAATGAAGGAAGATAATAACAGACCGAATGAAAATCAAAATGACGACAAAGAAAATGACGAAGGAGAAAAAAGATGTTTTGGAGACGAAAAAAATGAAGTGACAAAAAGAATGTGTAGGTCACTACAAGAAAGAAAAAATATTGCACGGGTTCTTATGTAGTAAAAGGTCTCACAAGTAGGAAGGTTAGATGAAGGTGAACGAAGACAGAATAAATAAAATAGAAAGGGTCATCGAACGAACGATAAAAAAAAAAATTAAAATAAAAAAACAGATGTCGTCTGATAAATCAGGTAGATAATTAGGTGTCAGTTTACGCGGCCACCTTTTTGAAAACGATTGCAATTAAATTGACTAATTATCGATCTTCTTTTCGGGTGAGAGAGCGCAGACGGAGACGATGATCGATTTATTTTGAAAGACTTATCTGTCTTTTCACAAGTTAACTGCAAAGATGCCGGCTGCAACCGGCGTAACAGAAAATATAAAGGAATAACTGAACGACTTTAGTGAAGGTTAACGAGCTATCTATTATTACTAAAGTGAGATCTATTTTAAGTTGCCCCACACATCTTTTTAATCGGATTTACACTAAGTAAGGCAATAAAGCCACTAAGACAATAGAGGTTAGCAGAATCAGTACTAAGGAGCGGGTGCAACTGAAGAGTAATCAGGACGTCAATAGATAGCGATTCACAATTCATTTAAATTTTTGAAGATTAAAGTTAACTGGAAAGCATGGAAGAGAGTTCCACAAGCGAGAAGTGCGTGCGGGCATGTGACAAATTTAGTACGCATCGGTTTTAGGGGAAATACTTTTTTATTTACAATTGATGGCAGAAGTCTGTGTTCAAGCAGCGATAAAACATCAAAACTTTTACTTTTATATGCTTCGGGGTATTCTTACCAATTTTTGTAATGTAGAATCTTTTCTCTTTGAAACATTCTCCAAACATCTTAGCGCCCTGCGAAACGAAAATTCTTCTATCGCCACCACTGAGATTTTTCTCCATGTCATATTCCTCTTTATCGAAAGGATTCTAGGGTTCATATGCTTAGTGTCGATTTGAAGTGTTGTTTGGGAATGTCTCTTGGGTCTCTGGATTATCTTATATGTGCTGTCGACTTTCACTATTAAACGCTGTTAGTCGTCTTTTCTGTTATCGTCCCCCTTCTTCTCAGGACTGTAGCTAAAATATCTGAAACTACAGAAATCTCTCTCTCTCTCTTTCTTTCTCTCTCTCTCTCTCTCTCTCTCTCTCCCCATTAATTAAGAGGAAGGGAACTGATACTATACTTTGATTCTATACCCGAGAGCCGGATAAAATAATAATTTTCTGGCTTGACTATTCGTTTGCGTAGTGAGTTTGATCCTTAAGGAATGTTTTCATTTTCTATTCCTAAGCTTACCCGCGTAAATATTTTTACAGTTTAAATTGCGCACACGATATTGCGAAGAATTACAATCCAGTCACAAAAACTGATTTACTATTACAAAAGAACATTTTATTAAATCACAACTCTCCTCCAGATATAAGACAATTATGACTCACCACACATTCCTTTTTTTATCTCCGATTTGCCAAAGCTTCGTAGGATAAATTGTGAAAGATCTTCCCGTAGTATTCTCCAGATATTTGGTTTCATAGTCCTTCTCCTATACTGTCAAGCCAAAGTAGGCCAGTCTGCCCCGCTATTTCGCCCTAGCTTATAGGTTCATGTTTTCCTAATGATATTTTTGCGATAGTAAAGGAAACAAACTTAGGCAAACTTATATAAGACGTTCAGGTGACTTTACCAATATAAATAGTGGAAAAGAAAGATTTGCGAACCGTGAAATGAGTTCGAATCTCATGAGAATCACTATACTTCTTGGCCATTTTAGCTGGGATCAAAACGAAATATCTGTTCTCTCCTTATTTTAGATGAGAGAAGGCACCCAGACTCGTGGGATCCTAACCTTGCGGCAGTACCTTCCTCATTGCACGAAGAGATTAGATCGGTGTAATATCGATGACAGTGGTCGCAAAGAAAGAGCAATTTTTATTGTTGGCCCGCATACATAGTCATATTTACGATCTCTCCCTCCTTTAAAACGGCCTTATATAATTCACTACCTTAGTAGGGAATTCAGATAATTGTGCCTTTAGCCAGACTTAGTTATGGTTAATAAGTGCCTATATAATACCACACTTGTTCGCTTAGTGCTATCACGTTATACACATTTACGACCCTGTGTTATACTTCTGTTATATGCTCTGTCCCTTTAGAACGTGGGGGATCATAGCTCTTCATCACTTCCTATCCATTGCAGTTCTAAGCAATGTTTTTCTTCTTTTCATCACGCCCACTCCCTATTCTGCAATCCATTTACAAAACTTCACAAGCCTGGTTACTCGATGTTTCCATCTGTCCTTCTTGCCATCAACAAGTCCCGTGAGTGTCGAAATTTCCAAGCATTATTTTCTAAGAACAAGTATCCTTTATGTTTCCACTTTTTGTTTTAAATTCCGCACTGTTCCCATACTCTGTCAAGGTTATACTCAAAATTATAAATACATAATACTTCATATAAAAAAAGTTCAGTTAAAATGGCCAATAGGACTAGGTGAAAAAGCAAGAGAAATAAGATGAAAGAAATGCGTATAAAAATAGATAACAATTGATATTGCTGGCTTTAGAAACTTCAGAAGACTTAAGACTATTTCTCCTTCTTTGTGTCGTGTGCGATCAGTGTGTGCAATCATGGCTCTCCACATTTTCCTATCTTTTGTAGCTATTTGTGAATTTTTTTCTTTTCGCTATCCTTAACGCTTCCTGTTCTATTTATACATACTCATTAGCTAGGTTTACTCTCAGCCATTCTTGCTTTTCACGACATAAAAGTGTCAAATTCTCTAATCCATCTTTTCTAATATGTGTTCAAAATATTTCAACTGTTTATTCTATGTATAACAATCCCTTTTGTTTCTATTTTCTTTAAAACTTCTTTGCTTACATTCTCTCTCCATGGTATTCTCATCAACTTTCTGTGGAACTATGTTCTTGCTGCCTCGTCTCCTCTTCACGTGTGAGGAATTTGTCCACCATTCACTGACATATATGATGATTGATATTAACAGTCCAGCACATTTTTCTTTACTTCTGACCAAAATTTTATGTTTCTTAATACGTTGATTAAATTTTAGAAGGCACCTTTTTATTTCAATTCTTCTGATTTCTGTGCCGCATTTCCGGCATTTTTTATTGTTATGGGAACTTACCCATAATAATAATGGACTATTCCTGACATTATAAATACTACGACCCTCAAGAGGTATGAGGAGATTGTAAGACGAGGAGAGATAATGATTATATACAATGAAAAACATGTTTGTAAAAGAAACTAAACAAAACAATATTAGTAGTAGGGCCCTTCCCGAAAATGTGGCAGAAATCTCGATTAACTGGGTTGAAACAAATCCAGAGAAAAGAGACATCTGTCACCTAAAAAGTGGGGTGGGGTGGAGACAAGTAACTAAAAGGAGGACAAAAAAGGTAGGACTTATGTACTTGCCTGCTCTAGCTATGTTAAAAGGAAAATATTTAGCCCTGAGAAGGCCAAAACTGAAAATGAAAGAGTCCTATCTTACTGGGATGACTGATGTTTCGGTTCGAGTCTCAAAATCCTCTTGCCTAAGTTGCATCCAACAACCACTCGAGGTCAGCACCTCTCACTCGCACCAAGCGTGAAACTTTCACCCACCTTTTATCGAATTTCGACGTGGAGAGACGCACCCTCTCCGCCCTGATCTTAACCTTAAGCTGATGCCTAAAGAAAGAGACCAGTTGTAAGGAGGAAAACTTCTCACCTGCGTGAAACTCCTTCTGTCTAGTCGTCCGCACTACCATTCGCATAATGCCGAGCAGACACAAGAGCACATAGTGCTGATCCCTCGACATTGACGGAACAACATTGACACAAACGGAACTGGCTTCCAGAGAAAAAACTTTCCGTCCAAGACGCGAACCATGTAGCCTTCAATCAGCCTGCACAAAGGTCGCACAAGGTCGCAGTGAAAGAAGGCATGTTCGATTGAATCCTCTCAGTCACCACAGCGCACACATTCGGCTGTAATCGCCAAGCCCGCTGCGCAGAGCTTTTTGCCGACCCAGAGAGCCCCTCGCAACACCAGCCAGGTGAGGGATGCCTCGTCGTTATTGAGACATTTCAACCCGGGCGCCCAAGGCGAGACGGAGCGAAACTCCTTGTTCGTAAGGCCCAGCTCGCTAGGGAGTTTGTCCTTGCCTTTCCCCTCACAACCACCGGATACAAAGCCTTCCGTGACAAATCCCGAGTGTCAGAGAGGCGTTGTTTTACCCCAAGGAGGCAGCACAGCGCTTTCCTACATTCCCGATAAAAGAGGCATTCACCATCAGTTGAGCGGTGCGCCTCTACCTCGTCGGAGATAATTGAGAGCATATTGTAAGGACACTGGAATAGTGATACTTGACGAGACAAGATAGTTCACTCTAACAAAATCTGATAGTCATTACTAATACTTCTACTTCTTTGTATTATATTTCTGTTGTAATATATCTTTGTATTCCATGCCTGTGTTCGTGTTATTCTTTCATTGGTTCTAACCATGGACCATCACCGTGCTACAAGGAACTTGGACCATCACCGTGGTACAAAGAACTTGGACCATCACCGTGGTACAAGGAACTTGGACCATCACCGTGGTACAAAGAACTTGGACCATCACCGTGGTACAAGGAACTTGGACAATCACCATGGTACAAAGAACTTGAACCATCACCGTGGTACAAGGTACTTGGACCATCACCGTGGTACAAAGAACTTGGACCATCACCGTGGTACAAGGAACTTCGACCATCACCGTGGTACAAAGAACTTGGACCATCACCGTGGTACAAGGAACAATTGATGTATTTGCTTGATTTTGACGTCTGCAATTTGTAGCTCGTATTTTGGGTTTACACTCTTGCTAACGAGCATACAAGGTAAGTCGTTTCCCCGGCTAAATATGTAGTTAAAGAAAAAAGGTTAAATGATGAACGTTAATGAGGAATACATTTTCGAGAACCAATATTACTTGGGGATATTAACGAAGCAAGTCTTGTGTTTTGCTTATATTTATACTTCTGTATTGAAGCTTAGCGTACTTACAACTGAAATCAAAAAGGGGGGCGAATTGAGGTACATTTCCTTGTCAAACCCCTGCAGGTGACAATTAGAGGATATTATCTCGAATTCTAATCTATTAGTGGACTTCATTGGACGTTGCGTCGTCTGAATATTAGACACGACTCTTGGAGTTGCCTCCCTTCCAGGCAAGGTCAACGAAGCTGAATGCAATAAATCATCTATAATTTGAAAGTAACGATCCACGTTCCGTTAAAAGATTTTAATGTCTACTGCAGACAAATGTGTAGATATTCATGAGTTTAAACACTAATGTTAAAGTTATGAGGCAATATGGTCGAAATAGGTAAATATCGATAGTTGAATGGTAAAAGGGATAATCGATATTATGCACAGCGTCCATCTTATTCTTCTTCAGAACTTAAGCGATTATAGCCCTCCACATCTTTCTACCCCTTGTCGCTCTTAATAGGGTTTGTCTTTTTGCTGCTTTTCCCAAACTCTGTCGTCCCATGCATCGCAGTGTTTTTCCCTGTCCCTCTTGTCCCCAAGCTGTCCTGTGAGTGTATATATCTGTGACGTCATTTGTTTACATTTGGATACGCTTTGAGCAGATATGAATGGACGTGGAAGACTGAAGTTTAAAAACAGTAAAATCGACCTTCCTAATCGAACGATTCTCCGTAGCTCGATCGGTTAAGGCACGTCAGGCTAAATGACGGTTCCGTATAGGATACAGGTTTGACTCCTGTCAGAGAACGAATATTTTCTATGAAAATTTGTCGGTAAATGTTATTAATACTGTTTATCAGAAAAACAGAGCATTTACTTAAATATTTGTATCTATAAAAAGAATATATATATATATATATATATATATATATATTGTCATCCACAGATAGACTGTTTAGCTGTATCACAGCTCATCAGTGTGAATAGACATCCGACTGCCTCAAGCCAGGATCGAAACACGACTGATTTGGCATCAGTCGGAGATTTTTTTTTCCCTAAGCTATCGGCTCTCGGCAGAGAGGAAGGTGAATTTTTACGAATTTATTTTGAACACGCCAATGACTCAGAAGGTTCGATTGAAAGAAGAGCATGGCATTATTAGCAGTAGCAGTCACTGTTTATAAATTCGCATTTTCTCTGTAAAGTGCTCGACCGAAATTTATTTTTTCCGGGGAGTATATATATATATATATATATATATATATATATATATATATATATATATATATACATGTATATTAATAAAAAGAAAGAACAGTAAGATATATAATCCGGTGTTCTTATAGATATTTTTATTTTTACAAAAAAGTGCTCAATGTAAATTTACAGAGCATTAATATTATAACTCTATAAGTCTATTAAGTTATAATATATATATATATATATATATATATATATATATATATATATATATATATATATATTGTCATCCATAGTATGTATGTCTGTGTGTGTGTTTAATGATGAAGCTTTAATAAAAGTGAAACATGTTAGATTGATGAATGTTTCCAATTGTTCTTCATTTTCTCTTTTTTTTAAATAAAAATAATTATAATTTCAGAGGCTACATCATCAAATGTATATAAAAAATAATTCCGATGTAATGCTTTCTGCATCATTGCAGCTGGCAGAGGATAGAAAAAAAACTGTTTATAGTTACGTTGTTCTGGAATTGTCATCAATGGTCGGTATTTATCAATCCATCCACGAGGACCGAATGTGGCACAAGGCCGGTTTAATGTGGGTATCTCCGAGGCGTAAGGCTTGGCCAAAAATATAGCCTTTGAACCCGCCTAGACGGGTTCAGGCCCTGTCTACCTCCCCGAACGAAACCTTGCCCTTCGGCAAAGCTTCGTCCGGGTTCCTCTCTGCTAATGCAGAGAATTTGACAGACACCGACTCGGAAGCTCACAAAGGCAGCGTACTACACTTTGATCCTAGCAACCAGGCCGATCAATGGTCAACTGAACTTGTTTTTTTTCAATAAATTTATTCAAAATAATATGCACACGTCACAACACGCTTTGATTACGTCACAACGCTTCCCATTTGTCTAAGGATGAGGTAATAAAGTCGAAAACTTAGGCCGTACTTATTCCGAAATTAATGAAATTACTTGTTTACGAAAGATCATTAGTAATTTTGAAAAGTTGGTTTGTGTGTGTGTGTGTGCGTGTGTGTGTGTTTGTGTGTGTGTGCGCGTGTGTGTGTGTGTGTGCGTGCGTGTGTGTGTCTGTGTGTGCGCGTGCGCATGTATGGGTGTGTTTATATGAATGTGTGCTATGGTTAGGACAAACGAACAAGAAATCAGTGAGAATGAGTTCGAATTCCAGTTGAGTTTATTACATTTGCTTTCGTGTAAATACCCCAAAGAAAAGGTGTGAATGCACCTCCTCTCATTCTATGGGTTAAATAGTAGGGCGAACTAGACTCTTCAGCCTTGGATGACATCCACTTTACGTTAAGGAGAAGTGCTAATTGAAAAAAAACTGGTTGGTTGCGCAGCTAGTAACTCCATTTTGGGAACAGCCTAGTTGTTATGGAAACCACAACCTCAGCACCTAGTGGGTTGAGGCTGTCGTCCTATACTCCACACATTGAGTGTACGGAACTTCATATATAAACCATTAATTTCGGTGTACCAAAGCCGATATTCAAGCCTAAAATAATCTTTCCAAATCTAGGGATCGACTTATATGGCCGGTATAAAATACAAATCTTTACCACTGCGTTGTAAGCAAGTAGGACAACATCTCTAACAATTATTGTACACCACTTACCGTGCCTCCAGCAGAGTTTCATAAATATATCCCACTAAGACATTTATTTGGTGAACAAATTTGCATATTAACACAGAAATCAAAAATAGAAACAATAATAAAACAAATTCAGTATTCTATTAACACATATTAACACACATATCATGTTCACCAGTTAATATATATATATATATATATATATATATATATATATATATATATATATAAGTGTAAAAACTGACCGAAGCACCGCTTAACTCCGGCGGCCATTCAGACAATTAGGTATGATATGCGTGTCATCAGCGTAATTTCATGAAAGTAATGACAGTTTGATGACACATAATGTTTTTTTTATGAATAGACCTGGCGGATTTTAAATATTTGCAATGTTATACCGATGCAATATAAATCTTTTGTTAACAATCAGAAAAAATAGCTAATCTTTTGGGCACACATAAGGAGGGCAGAAGGTTTACCGACTTTAAATCTCACAGAGAAGTTCGAGTAATTGGATAATGGAACAAGTACGAAAATAAGAGAGGGTTCGTCAAGGAGCAACATTACTCAAGAGTAACAAACGACAAGAGATTGGGGAGAGCCATAATAACCCATATTCTGAAGAGATATGATATGTATAGTGAGAATCCTTTCTGCAGCCTGAATCTACGACTTCTGCCAACCGTTGGCCTGAATATTCTCTTCGCTGGTTTTGGTCCTTAACGTTCACGAAACAGCAAATCACTGTATTCGGATCTCTACCCCCCGAACACAAATTTTTATTTTAAAATCAACATAATTTGTATATATAGATATAGATATATATAAAAGACAATCATGAAGTACACATTTAAGTTTATAGGACATTGAGGGACATTTCTTCCTCACTTCCCTGCAGGTGACAATTAGAAGATATTGTATCGAATTCTAATCTATTAATGGATTTCATTGCATTCGCAGTATTATTCGTAACTCGCGAGAGAGAATAATCGTCGATTTCACTTAAAGCTTTTCCTCGAGAATGAAATGACGGATAGCATAGGAAATGCTGATTGATTTAGGAACCTTAAGTACGAAAAACGGAAAAATACAGAAATCTAAAGGTGCATTGGAATATAGAATGTTTCCTTTCAGAAGCTAAGCACAGGTTTAAAAAATGGAAAATTTCATTAAAACCAAACCAAGAATCTTGAATTGCTATCTAATATCAACCCTCCCTCTATGACAGTAAATGCTGGGCAATATATCCACTGATGAAGAGGAGACTTGAGGCAACAGCTATATGCTTCTACAGAATTATGCCAAGAACACCATGGACGGAATATATGAGCAAGGTGAAAGTTTTAAAAGAATGGGGAATTTATTTCGTATAGTTTCGTTGAAATTTCTACAACACATAAAGGAAGAGGGCTTGGAGAATTCGACACTCACAGGACATATGGAAAGCACGACGGCCAGAGGGAAATAGCAAGTAATCTAAACGATTTTGTGTAAATGGATGCTTTGGATAGTAAGAGGATAAACATTACTTAGAGCTAAAAAGAATACGGAGAGTCATGGTATAAAAAGTTGTTTTTCAAATCAAATAACTAGAAGTTTCTCAATTTTGATTTCGTAAAGGTATTTTTTCTTCAAAAACTTTTACAAAATGTCAGTTAATCCTGATTTCCAGCTAAATTTCTCACCAGAATCTATCTCGCAATTTTCACAGACTATCATTCTTCTCTGCATGGAATATTGCTACCACACCTGATCTGATAGTTCTTAACTGTATTTAGAGGTTCTTTGCACAATCCAAAAGAGAACCCTAAATGTTATCGGTCCTGACTTGGCAACTCTCCTTCAATCACATTGCCAGCGCCTAACGTAGCTTCCATGTGACTTTATATAAATATTTTCATGGTAATTGCTCTGATGCGCTCTCCTCTTTGGTACCTCGAATTTATGAATTTAAGCGCAGTACTAGATTGGCAGATAGGTTTCATCATTTTAATTTTTAAATTACTAAGTTTAGCTGTAAGTTCAATGCAGTTTCTTCTCTCTCACTTTTCACCTTTGGAACTCACTTCCAGATACCTACTTTCGTGTTAATTACTTCAAAAATTTAAATGTAACGGCAATCTGTCTTTTTCAATCATGTTCTTTTATTGTCCTCATTCTTCAATAACATTTGCTCAATTTCTTTCATTCTCAATAACACTTGCTTCTTAGTGGTTTAATTTGGGCGAAATGATTAAGACAAAAAATATTTTCTCTTCGAATTGGTAACTTTGAGAAGGGGATAAATTCAGCTCTTTCAAAAAGGCAGGGCTTGAAGGTACAATATAGACCAATAAAATTTACCCATTGTTTGAACATGAAAGAGGTACTGAAAGTCGTTACGAATGCACTGACATGCTTTGAAAGGACAAACATGTGATCCTAACGAATCCAGTCATTTTTGTCTTCATAACATTTCCGACTTGAATTCTTCAAAATTATCGTCAATTAGTTTAATGTATTTTAAGTCACAAAGATGTTTTTCCTATTATACATTGGTACGTTCGAAACAGTATCCTAGGCTGTTGTTTTTATCACAATTTTCCTTGATATTGTATAACAATACAGGATCTCCCTCTAAAGTTGACACCATTTCAAATGTGAATATCTGTGTAACTACATGTCTCAAACAAACGGAATCAAATAGGATTCATGTTGAACAATAAAAAAAATTAATTTATCAAAATTTGAACAAGATATTCTAAGTGATGTAGACATTATATGCAATTTTACAAACCTTCACAAATGTCCAATACTCGCACCACCTGTGACACGGCACACGTTAAGTCCAACTCCTGCTAAACACGTTGTAGCATGTCTTGCGTATCATTCTCCATCGTCTCAGTGATTCTCTGCTTAATTTCCTTTAGGCTTACAGATTTTCTGGGTCTTCGCACAAATGTATCCCGAACCTGATATTTTCCAATACTGGTGGTCGTTCAGATACCTTTTTCCTACACAGACAGCTTTTCTCTCATACTTTGTCTAAATCTGCTTTCCAGTAGGTGCATTTTTCTTGAAACACTTGTTTGAATGTGGTTGTGCATAAATTTTGCACAAAATTTTTGATAATTTGACTGAGAATTGATTATGTTATTAGCCCAAAAATATTTTCAATTTTTTTTGTGGGGGGGCGGTGACAGCCTGTGTTGCTTCGTCCCTGCATGCTGGGAGCACTTGGGCGACGATGTCGATTCACTCATTTGCTTGCTCTCTCTCTCTCTCTCTCTCTCTCTCTCTCTCTATATATATATATATATATATATATATATATAAGAACAGGTAATGCTATTGTCTTGAGAATCTACAGTCTACTTATTCTACCTTGAGGTCCGTGCATTTACTTAAATGTTGCAGCCGACAAAAACATTTTGAAAACGTCTGAGAAACTAAAAAATACACGGAACTAGATGTATTAGGTTGGTGAAAAAATAATGACGTAATAATGTCATTTTTTAACGTTAAAAAATACGTCAAAAACGACATTATTACGTCATTATTTTTGCACCAACCTAATAGAATTCAGTAGACTGTAGTATCTCAGATGTGTTTCAACATGATTTTTTTGCAATGATGTCTGGTTGATGTTCAGATGATCCCGTGTTTCTCTAATGAGATTTTGATAAGATTATTGCGTGTTTCCCTGAAGACATGGCGTTCAAATGACCACCTGTTTCTCTGCCGTAATAGTTTTTCATGATGATGTGATTTGAAAATTTGAATCAACCCACAACAAAGGAAAAAGGCGAGAAAAGTTTTTAAATATGAAAATATAAGATTTTTTTTTTCGTTTTTTTTTTACGACAAAAATTTTCCCAGCGTGTATGAATGTCAAAATTCCTTGTTTTTTAAACAATGGGAAAGACGGCAGCCAGCAATCGCTGACTAAGGGGTCATTGTGCGCGTGGACAAGACCTTGTCTACGAACTCACAGAAATTAGGCTGACCGTCTTTATATCGATACCGCACTATGAAGATTTAGTTACTTGATAAAATAAACTTCACTTACTGATAATTTTTTATTTTTTCGAAAATGTATTGCTTCTATTTTCACTATAACATTCTATTTTTTATACTTTAATATTGTTTTAACTACAGTTTGGAGGATAGCTATTTGCCTAAACCTTTTACCCTAGCAGGTGCTATCATCCCGGGTCAGAGTGGACCTGCGGACAAGAACAATTAAGAGGTGATTGCACGCTCCTTAAAACCTCCCAATCAGAGGCCTTGCTGCCGGATGTAGTCTTTCGTCAGACCCAGGACGCCGTCATAATATAAGTTTATCTACACACAACGAACGTTTAATTACTTGATAAAACAAACTTCACTACAATGAAATTTGAACATGTTATCGTTATCGAATATTTCTTAGAAGAATATATAAATGTTATTTTCACTGACGTTCTGCTTCTACTTTTTTTCCTTAAGAGATTAATCGTTTTATGTTTCAATTAAAAGACGTGTGGTTATTGTTGTTAAATATTTGCAATCCCGACATTCAGGTCAAAAACAAAAAAACCTGTGTAGACGAATCCCGACAGTTGAATTTGTTGGAGTAAAGCGTTTTCTTTTATTCTGTTTTCATTATTCCAGCCTTTTTTAAACTGATTTTGCTTACTATTCTGCCGACTAGTTTCCTTCTGTTGTCTTTATTTCTGCCTTTCTAGCACGTGATTTTCCCTACCGTTATTTATTGATCTTTCCTAACCAGGTCAATCGTTTCCGTATTTCCTTTCTGTTTTTTTATTTCTCTTGTTTTTTTGTTTTGTTTTTTTTGTTTTTTGTTTTTTTGTTTTTTTGCTTGATGCTTTGATCACATTATTCTTTATGTTTTGATTCTGTCGCCCTACAGCATTTTTTTCGACAGAATTTCTTTGGAGTGTTTTTGTTACTATTTTAATTCTTTTCTTTATTGTGAATCAGTTTCTAGTCTCCAGTCTCCTCGTCTTTGTTTCCTTTTTTTTCTTTTTTTTTCTTTTTTTTTTTTTTTTTTTTTCGTTAAAATTCTCTAACTGCTGTATTCTTTGGTGTTTTCTTTTTTCTGACGGAACCTTTAAGAGACAATGTCGTTGTTGCGCATTTATTCATCAGGACCAACAAACTCATTTGTGTCGTCTTCATCACAATGCTCTTCAGTTGGACATTACGTTTACTGGTGCGGGATATAGAACCGTCGAACCTGCTTAAACCTTCTGCGTCACCTTGGGAAAGAGGTGGATCACATTTACTTCATTTCTCTAAGCTACTCTAAGAATCAAGTAGATCGCTCTTGCTTATTGTGGCAGCCAAGTCCGGATTTAGACCTTAAGAGGCCGATGGGTCAGTAGAATTTTAGGGCCACTTCATTACGTATATCCCCCGCCCTGTGTTTATGAAAAACAAGATATGCTTTTAGATACATTTTTGGTGTAAAACATGAAACCCTTCATCTAAAATGAAATAAAAATAAACAAACCTCCTCTTTTCTTTATTTTAAGTTTACCAGATGCCCAAGAATAGTGTGCTTAAGTGACCCGTCTTGGGGTCCCTGAGCACCAACCCCTACTAACCCATATTTAAATTGGGCACTGGACGCAGTCAGTTTAAACAGAGGACAACTTTGAATTCAAACCAGCAGAGAAGACATGAAAACAACAATCTTATCAAAGAAATCACGACGTCTAACAGATTAAAAAGAATGAATCTATAAAAGAAAATGTAAAGAGGCATATGCGGGAAAAAACACTGAAAAATAAATTCTCTCGCCTATATCAGTTTTTTTCAGGGATTGTAGAAAAAAAACCCCTATTATTTCAACAATAGACTCGATATTATCTCTCTCTTCTAATTTCCCTGTGCTTTCTTTATAGAGAATTTCAAAACCACTTATTATCAATTTTTGATGACGCCATTTTGCTTCTTAAGTAACCCCGCTTTACACACATGGCGTGTTTTGACCCCCAAAATTTCTAAAGTACTCGTAATTCCTAGTTAATAACTATTTTTCTTTTACTCTCTTCCACTATTCTCCTGATTCAGTGAAAATGTGTAGCACACAGTGAGGTACAGCTGTTGCTTAGTTGTCGTGGGAGGCAAACGCCAGGAAACTGTGTATTTTCGGAAATCCAAGTTGACTAACGCAGGATCAAGGGTTCTTTTTCCCTGTTTTCTTTCATTTGATCCTTACATGTCATGACTTTTATATCTCTTAAATTATACAGATAAAAAGACACATAAAAGACGTATTTTAACCATATTCTCTCAATGTATTCTATACTCTTATTTAGATCTGCTTCTTTGTGTATCATTTTTTATCTATACATGATCAGCTATACTTTATCCCATCTAATTTCCACTGATTAGAGTTTTCTGATCAGTTAAATATTTAGGGAACAATTAAGACTATATACTGTTTTTATAGATATTATTCATAATACTACTTTAATCAGAATACATTTGTCAAAATTTGGTATCGCAATCTTTGGGGTGGTTATCATCACGAAATAATACTTTGTTAACGATTTGCCATTCTGTTGAACATTTCTTTAATTAGATCACAGAAGACACTATGAAACGTAATGTTAATAAGTAAGAACAATATTATTAATTTATCTTATTTAAATATAAAATAATTCTCTACACTTTTAAGGTTGTGTCCGCCAACAATAAATCCTGGTAGGGCTTCAAGTTCACTGAGCAGCAACTTGCAGTAAAGATTGAATAAGTTCAGTGAGAAGATACATGCTTGTCTTACATCCCTTTCTATTTGTGTGTATTTATTGAATAGGCACGTGACGCACTCTGACGCGGTTTTGAATCTCATCATGGTCGATTTGTCGTTCCTAGAAAACCGTACCACGGACTGACCTAAGCCTTGTGAGTGATGTTGGGTAGACGGTACTCTTGGTCGATAGCTGTGCTAGTACGAGGGTTTGAGCGTGTTGGCCTTGTTCAAATTGTTGATGACGCTAGACAACACGCTCATTCCCAGAAACTGTAAATAAGGTCTACTCAGCATAGTTGCAGTATACACCACAGATGTGGAATAAACACAAATGTGCCTGAGCAAGCGTCTGCTAGCCGCCCTAGTAGACGGGTATCCTCGAATACGTGTGGCCAGTTATACATTTACTGAATTCATTTTCAATCCGTATGCAGGTGGTTTACTCCAAGTATAGGTTTTAGATTATTCTAATATTCTTCCGAAATAAATCAATCTCACCTGACAGTTCAAATAGTTCTTTGAGTTGTACATTATCAAACGTTTTTGTATAATGTATAAAACATGGGTATACAGCTGTATTTGTATTGCTCTTTCTGATATCATTCTGAGTATAAATATTATATTTCTTGTTTTAGTGTCTTTAAAGAAACCGCATTGTCTTTGTCCTATTTTCTGTCTAGTAAGTATATTATATAAACACAAAGATTGTATTCACCAATGTGAAAGAAATGAGAGGTTTTATTTAATTGTTTTTTAAGTCTTAATGCCAAGATTTATTTCCAATGCATAAACTTCGATGTCAAGGCTAACTCATGAGGCGGTGTTTTCTTTTAGCAAACACGGTGATTTGATTCCCTACACACTTGGTGTGAATGCAAAACATTCAAGAAATCTCTGAGAGAAAATTTAGAAAAGAAAGAGATAGATTTTTAAAGTGGGGGGGCGTCTTTTGTGTTGTATATATTTTATTTTGTTATTCTTGTTTTGTTTTGTTTTTTATTATTTCTGTATTTATTTTACATAATGGCTCAAAGCGAAAATCCGAGCACAATAATTCACTTTAGCCTTTGGCAACAGGGACTACATTGGCGAGAAACTGGCTTTACGCCTGACAAACAGATGAGGGTTTAAGGGTATTTTTTTCTTTCTGTTTTGTTTTGAGTTTTGTTTCTAGTTTGTTTGTTTTTTGTTTGTTTGTTTTTTTGGGTTTTTTTTTTTTTTTTTGCTTTTGTTTTTTCACCGCTGTTTGCTGTAAAATCACTTCCAAGATCCAATGTCATTTCCCAAGAAAATTGAGGCTAAAAGAAATGAATAAATAGTTGTTGCTACCCGTCATGCATTTCGACCGAACAGGAAGTAAACAGGACAGCACAAAAATAAAAATTGTAAAAAGAGAAAGATAAAAGATAAAATGAAAGCACGTCAGAAGCAAAGGAAGAACGAAAATCAAAAAATAAGCAGATAGAAATTCAAGGAATGATTAATAAATACATTTAAATATGGCGTGCGATGGGTAAATTGTCGTCTAAATTAAGAAAAAAAATAAAATAATATTGACATCACATTTTAACAAATATATATATATATATATATATATATATATATATATATATTTTTCACGTCAGAATCCATCATGTACATTTATAAATTCGTCCGTGCATTAAATACGACAGTCATATCTGGACTGGTACTGCTGTTGTATATCTCCAGATTCTTCACAAAATCCAAAGTGTCTGTAATGCAATCGATCCTGACCTGGCATCTCGACTCCAGTCACTTTCTCACAGACATAGCATGGCTTTCTTCTGTCTTTTCTACAAATATTTTCATGACAATAGATCTTTTCCCTAATGCTTCGATCACATGAAATTAAGCGTGCTACTAGACTGGAAACTAGGTTGAACTGTTTTTACTGTTGAAATAGCTAGATGTATCCGTAAGTTCTATTCTAATAGTTTCTTTTCTCTCACTTCTCGCTTGTGGAACTCTCTTCAAGTTTCTGGTTTTCCTGTCTCTCACAATATTCCAATGTTTAAATGCAACGCCAATCGCCATCTTTTGTGTTCCAGAACACAGTTCTTTTATTGTTCTCTCCTCACTTCTCAGTATAGTCTTCTATTTCGGATTCACTCCTTGTAACACTTTGTACTAGTTGTCTTATCACCTTCCTAGGGGTGAAATGATTAAAAAAAAACACATTTGCATAGTTTTGTATATAATTAAATTTAATATAAGCGCAAATCTAGTCTTTAAAAATTGATTTTTCCCGGGGTTCTTTTACCCGTTTGACGTGTACGCATGCGTATCAGTTTCACGCAACATTTTCAACATATTATCATTTCTTTATATCAAAAATGAAATTACACATAAGTTTTACGTACTTTATGAAGTAGGTACTGCAAATGATCGAACGTATCAAAAATGTCCGTCTATATTTTTGAGATGGGGTACTGTAATTATTTACATTATTTATGTTGTTCGGACTGTTGTTTTTATCTTTATTGCCATATTCACGACGATTCGGCCTTTGCATGCTCCGGCCTTCTTCATTGATCGAAATTTCCCCAAGGGGGCGTGGCCCAATGGATAAAAGCGTTGGTTGGATCCAATGACTTGACCCAAAGAGTTGTGAGTTCAATACCTGGCTACTGCAGTGGTGAACAATACTTGGAGAGTTGAGTTAAAGAGAGATAACTGAGACATCCGGAAGAGGCATGGCACGTGGAATTAGATGGATGAAATAAATGGTTCATTTCGAAATTCCAGTCCTGAAGAAGTGAATATAGAAATGAAGATGAGGACAACAGTACGAACAATGTAAATAATGTAAATGAGTGTCAATATGTAAATAAGTATCAAAAATGGTTGTCAAAGTTTCGTGATGGCGATTTCTAAAAAAAAAAAAAGATGATTCACGCTCAAGTAGACGAGTCGCGGATGACAATAATGAATACATTTTTTTTTCTTCTTTTATGAGCTGAGTCCGTTTGGAATGTGGTTGATTATAGAGCATCACAGCTTCCTGTTCTAAGCAGCGTTTCTCCCTTACAATCTTTCTCAGTCACTGATCTGCCATTCCTTTACACAAACTCGTTTGGTTGGTTATTCATTATTTCGTTCTGTCTCTTTTTCCCTCACTCTGTTAGTGAGGGTTTAATTATTAGGTTGGTGCAAAAATAATGTCAGATTTGACGTTAAAAAATACGTCAAAAACCGACATTATTTTTGAACAACCTAATATTTCAGCCCTCTTTCTTCTTTATATACCCTAGAAATGACACGTTCTGATTGTATGCATGAGTATTATTTTTGTTGCCATTTTCCAAGAATGCATGGTTCTGATTCCACTGAGATACGTATTGGGAACGTGAACATCAATTAAGTATAAAACATTTACCAAACTATGTAATCTCAAACTACGGAAAGTGGTGCATAGAAATCTGAACGCGCATAGGAATAGCAAATATAACTTATTGAAACTAAGCAATGTATTAAGACATAGGAAAATGTTGCTAGAAACAAATAAAACAGTGCTGAAATGCTATACAATATCGAATACCTCATATGACAATACTGAGCACAGATGAAAAAGTGACTTGAAGATGTTGTTCTATCGACGGATGCTGACAATAAGATAGATAGATAGATAGATAGATAGATAGATAGATAGATAGATAGATAGATAGATAGATAGATAGATAGATAGATCATGTGAGCGGTGAGAACATTTTAAGTAAATGAAGCTACAAAAAAAAACAAATATTTTCAATCAGAAAGAGAAAATAGAAATTTCGGGGACACATAATGAAATAAAAATGGAGCTTGATAATATGGCACTGATCTAATATGCTGAAGATAAGAGAAACACAGAGAAACAAGGTGTAATTCAGTCGTTTCCAAATGTGTTAGAGCTGCCGACTCATTGTGTACCAAAACACAACCCTACCCCTACCCCAATATATAGTCAATCTTTGATTGGATTTTCTTCGTACTAGTATTGCATTCCAAATGATTCTTTTAGTATTTCCTGTAATAATTGTTATATAAATGGGTATGCTGTAAAGAGGAAGAAATGTACACTTTATTTACAACTAGCAGCATGGCCCGGCGTTGCCCGTGCTTGATTCAAAAATCGTACGACTCATAAAGCAATCGCTATCACTTGACTTAAAATATTTTTGCCCTTCCTTGTCTTTAAAGGAGTGCCCTTTGCGTTGTTGATGTTGCTACCTGCCTTAGTTCTTGCCTATCTCACACTGCGAATTTTTTATAACCTCTATACTAAACATTAAATCTGTTACGAAAAAAGAACTAAAATGAACAGAAAACGATCAGCTTTAAAAAGGACTCGTAACTAGAAAAACCGAATGAAAAAAAATGTTAAGAACAAATACTTTTTCGCGCCCAACCGAGTTCTGCAGAATCAGAATCAACGTTGATTTTAAGCAAGCGAATGAGCCAAAAGTGCCATACAGATTTAAATTTTTCCACTTGTGACGAATGCAGCTATCGATTTTTTTGCATGCTATCATGCTAGTTAAGATTCGTGTCAGTCAGCTGTTGACTCTCACGCTGGCCAATAGAATCTTCCTGCCTATTCGTAGCAGCCAGCTATAGGCTCTCACTCTGGCCAGTACAAAATGGCCGCAAACTACATGAAAATTGCCGTAGAAGCATGAGTTGGGAAATACAAAATCGGTCTTGGCCTTCCCACTAACTTGGAGCATGTGCATGTAAATTTTGGTGCAAATTCGTCGAAAATTACGGTCGTGCATTCGTTACACACACACACACACACACACACACACACATCTTGTCTTTTATAGATAGAGATGCGTGTGTGGTGTTTGTTCTGCTCAGAGGTGCCACTGCTACTCTCTTGCTGCCCGCATTTTTTCTCATCGCACCCAGGGAGGGGGACGGTATCGCCCAATTTTGGAATCACTGGTGTAACCTAATTAACAATTTTGTTTGAACTGATTGGAGATCAAGGAGAAAGTGGGATCGTAATGAGTCAATTCGGAGCAGCAAAGACAGAAAGTTGTGGAGAGCTGTGGTCTTGCAATTCGTGAAGAGCCACGGCAGATAAAAGAAGTAAACACGTTTTAATGACTCATAAAAAATCAGCAGAGAAAATAAAGTCTAATTCAAGCATAAGCAACTTAAAATGTCCATTTTCCGTTATTCACAACGAAAACGCTTGTACATTTGGTAGGACATCTTTTCTGAGGGAAGAAAATAGAAAGTTTATGGAAGGAAAAAATGTCAGCTTATCAGATGATAAAGATAGAGTATTCGATTTAAGTAGATGATGGGAAAAGGGCGGGAAAAAGGTCGTAGCATTTTCATGGTATTAAGACGAGAAAATAAAAGAATCCTTGAAAAGCCTAAGATGCGGATCAGCGTACAAGAAAGCGAGGGGTGCCAAATGAAATATATAATGAATGAAGCAGAGAGATAGAAATCTGACGAAAAGAATCCCGAGACAGATTAGAAATGGCAAATTGTAAGAACACAAATATATTGGTTTATGGGTTGGGTTGAAGAAGAAAAAAGATACAAGGAAAGAAATCAACAAAAAGGAAGAGAAAGACGATGACAACGACAAAAATAAGGAAGGGTCTTTTTAAGTGAATAACAGAAACAAATGACAGCCGCAAGGGAAAGATAAAGACGGAAGTATAAAGAGTTTCCTATCTTATCACGAGACAAATATATAATTCGGGGTTTTGGTTGTTGGCGGGAATAGAGAAGAAAAATAGCCCCGCCTTTTGTCATATTACATCTGATAAGAAAAACAAATCTTGCTTGGACGAGTTGCCATTATAACTTAAAACACTGTGACAACGGCCAAGATAACATTCAGAAGAGAAGGCAACAGAAATCCGGATGAGATAGCAAAAAAAAAAAAAAAGAAAGAAAACGGGATGGTCCTTTTAATGAGATTGATGAATGAGAAAAGGAAACACACAAATTTAGTCAGCAAATTAATCCAACGAATAAAGCAAATAAAATGGGCATATGATCGCTTCTTATTCATAAGCGTTACAATATTTAATACTAGTGTGGGAGAAAGAACACTTAGCGGAGCGGAAATTGCAATCGGAAAGCCAAGTTCATATTCCGAGTTAGATTATATATATCAAATACCTCCTTCGAAAAAATAACGTAAATACGTTATCTTCTCTCTCAGTTCCTAGTTATGTTTTAAATAAAAGATGGGGCTCTCTAGCCTTGTTTGTCAACCGGTCTATGAGATGTCAGTCACTCATGTGCCATGCGTGATACATGCTTAGGCGATCATGTATCTTTCAATACATGACTGACGAGGCAGATTTTCTCCAGCAGTAGATTTCCATTTCTTTCTGTGGTAGATCAGTTGCCATCCAAGGCTATAGAACCCGGCCTGTCCTGCTATTTACACATAGCTAGGGGAGAAGAGGAGGATTCATACCTTTCCGAAGGATATTGGCACGTAAGTGAATGTAATGCATTCGACTGGAATTCGAACTCAGCTCTCCGATTCTTCAATCCGAGCCGCTATCCATTACTCCACTTGTTAGGATCCTAGCTATGGGCGAATAGTGAACCCCAAAACAAAACAAAACACCATGAAAGTATTAAAATACATTTTTACGGTGAAGATGCCAGCAACAGATTTTTTATAGAAAAATTACCAACAATACCTATTTATAGAAAAATTACCAACGATATATTTTTAAAGCAAAATGACCAGCAATACATTTTATAGTATAATTACCAAAAATACATTTTATAGCAAAATAACTAACAACACTTTTTATCTGTAGTTGAAGCCATAAAATTGTGTTCAAAATACATTGATTTCCGCATTAGATAACCCATAAAGATTGATATGCTTCTGAACAAATCCAACCAACCAAAAAACCTGAATTCAAATTAGTGGAGACGTCAGCAGGTAATAAACCAATTTTATTTCTCAAGAACACTATGCAGTTTGTGGATAAGAGTAAAAGAAGCTATGGAGAGCTGTGATTTCCTATGCCCTGAAGATAGATGTGTTTTTAGGAGAGAATAATCATCATCCATTAACTTAATCACTTCCAATACTGGGTGTGGTTGATGAGTAATTGATCACCTGACTACTTCTCTACATACATCTGGGTTGAAGAAGTATTCATTCATGCGTAGATTGTTCTTGGCAACTATACCTGATGGAGACCATCCCTCTCAAAGCCAAACCACAGCCGACAACTTCAAATTTCTCCTTGGCCGCTGATTCTTTTTGGGGAGGACAGCCTTCCACCCTGGTCGTTGTCATTAGTCTAGGAAGTCCTCCACCCAGCGACGCCTGACTGCATGAATGACTATGGGACCCAGTTTACAACGTTGTGCTAGATAGCTATTGATCCTGCAAGAAGGTTTATCGACCCTTTAACAAGTCATCTTCTTAAATCTGCTGCGTATCTAGCCACCTTCCTCACCCTAAAAGTCTGCAGGGGAAACTGATTTAATCACCGATGCGAGTTTTACTATACGAGTGACAGTCATAGAGCAACCTGACAATAAGGAAGATAATAAATTATTTAACAATCTTAGTCTTGCACAAGGTCATTAAAATTAGAGCTCTAATATCCTGACATCTGAATGGTTTTGTTCCATTGTTGAATCTTCAAAATGAGAAGTCAACATTCAGATTTTCCGTGACAACTGGACAAATCCAAGAAATGAAAACGAATATCGTTGGTAATCACTGAAACTTGTCATTTGCTTACTTTATTTTGTTTGAATTTAAAACTTGCAATATGTATTTGGATGTGCGGGTGGTGTAATGGATAACAGCTCGAAATGAGAAATCGGAGAGCAGGGTTCGAATACCAGTCCGGTTCGTTATATTCTCATAAATACCGTTGGGAAACGTATGAATCTATGTCATGTCCCCACCCCCAGTGGTGTGTCGAATAGTAGTACAGACTGTGTTCTGTAGCCTTGGGTGGCCACAGAAAGAAACGGCAGCCTACTGCGGGAATATCTTCTGCCTCGTTAGTCATGAATCGAAAGAGACATGATCGCAAAAGCGTGTATCACGTATGGACTTGACTGACTCAATTTGACGTTGGGGAAGTTAAATGTAAATATATTTACAAGATTTAATCTTATTCAGAAACGGGGCTAAATTGACGGAAAGGAAATTGCGCCAAATTTTCGAGGGACGGTTCTAGCACTAAGAAATTACTGTTGCCAATATGAAACAAACAATTAATTCAACCAACAAGCAAGACTCTCTGACAAAGATAAGCACAAATACCAAAAAAAATGAAAAATTGACTTTGCTTAATATATCTGAACGGCATTGATATAGAAATTAAAAATCTGAGTACTTACCTGCTATATAATATCAATTCTCCTATACGGTAATGAATGCTGAAGATTTTCCTCGGCGATTAAGAATAGACATGGATGTTGGGAATACCATGGAAGCATTTTAGTAAAGAGGCTGTTTTAAGGAAAATGGGGGAAAAAGACTTAGAATTAGCATAAGAAAAGACAGTTGAAATTTATGGAACATATAATGAGAAAAGAGCGCTTGGAGAATTTGACACTCACGGGATAAATTGGAGGCAAACGAGGGAAATATTGAGTCACCTATATAACGTGAATGTGCAAATGGGTGATATAACAGTGATGAAAGAGATGGCAAGGAGATAAACATTGCTTTGAGCAGCAAAGAACGGGAAATTGTGGAGAGCCTGATCGGCCACGTCGTAAAGGGACACTGTACATAAAAGAATGGAGGAAGAGAGTGGTGTAGTGGTTACCGCCATAGAATACGACGAACTGAGTTCTAATTTGGGCCGTGGCTGCTTGCGTTTCAAAGGGTCTTGGAAAAGACATGAATTCACTTCCCCTTGCATTCTCTTGTACATATATCTTGATAACAATAATATACCACGGTAGTTCATATTGTAAACAAAATTTGGCTAGGCACTTGCGCATAATTTTTATTTCACTAAATGTTGACACAATAGAATATGTAGTCGGGGCACAAAGGAAAAAAAGCTCGTCAGAACAGTTGCCATGAAAATATTTGTAGAAAAGACAGAGGGAAGCCACATCACGTCTGTGAAAAAGTGACTGAAGTCGAGAATCTAAGTCAGGATCATTTACATTGCAGATCCTTCTATGGAATTGTGTTGAGAACCTAGAGATAAACAACAGGAGCACCAGACAAGATCAATGCACGGGCGAATGGTAGATTTGTAGATATGTAAGATGGACTCTGACGAGAAAAAACTTCTGGCACGACACAGTGAGCCAAGTTTAATAATTGGGAGAAGTAAACCAGCATTAAAAGATAAAGAAATGAAAAATGATAAATTACGGAGCTAGACTAGGCAGCGATATATTGAGTTAGAAATGAATTTACTGGAAGCTGGTAATTAACAACGTTACGGGAAATTAATGTATGATCGCATAGCGATAAATTTTCAGGTGAAAACAACTTGTGCGCGTTGAAAAAAAAACAACGTTCGACAAGGCCGAATATATATATATCGCGATCCCAAGTGGAAAATACACAACCACTTTGCGAGAAAAAATACACAATCTCTTTGCGAGATGAACAGGATTGGCACCGTTTCTAGTATTTTTTACTTTAGCCTAGCACAACGCTAAATGAGTTGAAAGACTGCCTTGCGCCAATTTCCCCAGTGGAGCCGAAATTTCAAACTTGAACATCATTCGTAATATCCCATACTCGAGACATTACTCCGGACTGTAATAATAAATTTAGTTTGCTAGAACACAGTAACATTAAATTGAAATATTATGTTGCGCTATTTTTCAAAGTGGATCCAAACTTTCTGGTTGGGATATCATCATTTGAAACTAACTCATTTACGAGACAGACCACCGTCGATAAACTTAGTTTGCCGTTGATAGACACGCTACTACCTCAGCCACGAAGTCGACTACTTAACCGAGTTTTGGGTTTCAGCCATTCTTAAACCTATTTATGCAATGGAAATTGAAGCGTTTTATCACATGTTTAACAGACATTTCCTACGGCAAACTGGATGCAATTAAAATTATCCATATTTCATACTGGCTTTTCTAAATGAATCTCTCTCTGGTTATTACAGGAAATGAAAAATTAGCGAAACCTGACAAGATTTAAAATAAATTAGAACAGAACAGAAAATAATCGACATCAATAATAATAATAATAATTATTATTATTATTATTATTATTATTATTATTATTATTATTATATAAAGATAGAAGAAGATGAATATAAAAAAATATATTTTTAAAAGTCAATATCTGCTGTTTCAACTTTTTGCCGAATGAAATTAAGTTTTGTTTTTTGTTTGTTTGTTTTTTTTTCCAGCAACTCCGTCTACAAGAAAAAGAAAGAAAGGTAACAGAAAGGGGAAAAAAAAAGAAACTGATCTGGCCGTTTACATTCTGCGACGTGTTTGCATTGGACGGTCCGAACTATGAATTTGCTCTTGAGAAGTTATCTACACGCAATGTACAAACTGTTATTGTAATACAGCAGGCTTGATTCAATTTCTTTCTGCCCGACATTTCGCCACACTATAATTTCGTTAGTGTTCGCCGCACGTCCAGAATAATTCATCTACTTGCTTATTCAACCATTTGTAAACGTTGAAGTAAACATAAAAAAAAAAAACAGACCAGACATTTTCTGTCTGATTTTCTGGTATGAGGAGTTATCATTATTTACACTATTTACAAGCAGACAATTGTCTTTATCTCTTTTTGTTATCCCAACGTTTCAGCCGTTGTGGCCTTCATCAGGTGTATATCGGGTATCTTACAGCGATTTCAGAACTTTACCCATTAGTTAATCTATAGTGGTAGACGGTTGTAGTTCCACATCCCATGTCGAAGAATATCCCGTCTAGTTCTTATTTTTAGTACAACTCATTTACCTCGTTCCCACTGAGTCCAAGTACACACTGCCTGGACCAGGGATTGAATTCGCAATTACAATGATATTAAAATTAATGAACCAACGCTTTTTCTCCGCTAAGACTGTTTTCTCACAGACAAAACTTCGCAAGCCTCTCACTGCTCTATCGCTATTTCCATGGTGAGTGTTCAGATGAACTACATTCCTTGTTTCCATGAGTCCTAACATTCACGGCTAAGACCCGCCATGTCACGCACATTGTAGCGAACCACTCTCATTTCCTTCATGTCCCCCCTGGGGAAGTTTAAGTTCCACTCAAGCAGCATCTTAAATTTATCCGTTGTAGTTATGGAATTTGGGGCCAAACAAACTGAGCGGAAATTGTCAGAAATGTCAAATGGCATTAAATGTTATGTGTACTTTAATATGTTGTGGCTATATTTATAATAAATTGTGTTGAGTGTTGGTTAGTTGATTTTCATATAGACGGTTCGAAGTTTTTGTTTAGTATTTTCATGGTGTATATATACTGGGTATAAAATTTAAATTCTCCAAATTGTGTAAAAGTAAAATTGTCCATTTGTCAGATTAAGCTTTGAGCCGTTGTATCTTAGAAATGATAAAGATATCTTACTGGAATTCTCCGAGGTTTTTATAGCACTCATGGACTCTACTTTGAGCAATCAGCTTAATAGAAGAATCTTGATGAAATAAATCATAAACCAAAATAATATGTTCATCATTAATTAATCATAGCTAAGAATCAGAACATTGCTCATTTGGGAAGACAGTAGAACTGACACAAAACGATTGTAACCTATTCTATTTCTAACTGAATAACGCAAAGGGTTTATCAGTGATTCTTACGACAAATGGAATCAAGATGGCTAAACGTCTTTTCTGGAAACCTTGAAAAAGAAACTCAGTTTAGTGCCTTTTTTTAGATATTAACCCTTTTGTGGAATGGACATGCTGTTACACGATTTGGACAATTTTGTTGTTACACCCGATATATATATATATATATATATATATATATAGATAGATAGATAGATAGATAGATAGATAGAGAGAGAGAGAGAGAGAGAGAGATAAGCGAGAAAAAACGTGTTTCATGTTAAAATTCGGAACGATTGATTTTTATTTAACTGTATAAGATAAGAAAAATAAGATTTTTACTAATTTCAGTTTATTTGTTATTTATTATTTTATTTATTTATTGCAGCTTAAGTAACCTTGTAATAACTTAGTGAAAAATGCGATATATTAAAATAGTCCCATCGCAATTAATCATGGGTATTCGTATATCATAGCACTTTCAATCGTCTGATTATTATTATTATTATTATTATTATTATTATTATTATTATTATTATTATTTTGTTAAAACTGCATTTTCCAGATAAGAATTACGATCATGAAGATTTCGATGGCACAAAAGTTCAAAGGACTGGAGAGGAGTGTGAACCGATAGGCGAACCTATATATTCGTAATATTATATATATATACATAAAAGTGAACATTGAAGTCAAAATTCAGAGGCGATAGAATGTTTCATGCTAGACGCAGTCATCAGTCTGTCGCCTCTGAGTGTTGACTTCATTGTCCACTTTTATATTTACATACGCTCTATCCCTGATATTGAGCATTTTATTGCATAAATATTGCAAACCTTAAAATTATATTTTTTCATTCATATATATATATATATATATATATATATATATATATATTAACGCTTTAAAAATTATGTCAGATGTGCGAAAAGTTTGCAAAATCTTCGAAAACGTAGAAAATTTATAATAAAAATAAAAAGCAAGATTAGCGAAAAAGAAAAAGAAGAAGAAATAGGAAAAAGGAAGAAGAAGCAAGAATTGAAAAAAAAAAAGAAATCGGATAGAATAGGAAGAAGAAAAAGCAAAAAAAGAAAAGATGAAATAAAAAAGAAGAGGAGGAACAAGAACAAGTAGGAATAGAAAACAATAAGAAGTAGAAAAGAACAGGAAGAAGAAGTACAAGGTGTACGGAAATAAAGAAACAAACAAACATGTGCCAGTAAACAAAGAAGAAAAGGAAGAATTTTTCATATAGTAAGAAGAGAATTATCTCTTAGAAATAATTTAAAAAATGAATGAAAAAAATTAGAAAATAAAAGAAAGAAAGAAAGAAACACACAAACAGAAAAATGGAATAAAATAAAAGAATGAATAAAGCATAAAAATATCGAAACATAAGGAAAAAATGGGGAAAATTTAAGAAAGAAAGAAAAAGATTTAGAAATTGAAAGAAAGAAAAAATAATAAAAGAAAGAAGTAAAAGAAAGAAACAGACAAAAAGTCGGGAAATATAAGAAGGAAAGAAAAAAACAAAGAAGAAGAAGGAAAAAAGAAGAAGAGGAGGAGCAGTTAATGAAGGAAAAATCTCTTAGAAATAATAAAAAAGTATACAAATACTGAAATTTTCAGTGCAAATCTAAGCAGTGTTTGAAAAACTAGTGACGCGTTAACGGGAAGAAAACAAAATAAAAAAAATGGAAGAAAATATAAATTTAATGAGGGTAAGAAAGAGAAGAGAGAAAATATGGAAAGATATTTGGGGGTTCTGAAATCTATAGAAACCTCTACGCTTTTATTGCTCATCCAAGAACTCCGGGCCAAAATGAGCTTAATAGATATATTTGTCGAATACGCTATCAATTATGAACGTTTGCTTGACTCGTCACTGCACTGATATCACGTGAGCCGAGAAAAGTAAATAAATTGTGCATTTATCCATATTTTATTTAATCGTATTTCTTTACATCCTACGTTTGTCCTAGTGATAGACGCGGGAAAATGGCAGAAGATATCAGAAAAGCGCCAGTCAAAATGGCGCCGTTGCCATGACATTTCAGCCAAATTTTTTGCTATAATTAATTTTATTTTGACATCTTTCGTGAAATAACTGAAAGGGAATTTTTTTGAATTTATTTTCAAAAACATAAGAAAAAGTGAAACGACAAGAAAGGATGGAGAAAAGATGCAGAACGAAAGAGAAAAAGGAAAGATATAAAGGGAAAAGCAAAAAGAAGAAAGAAAAGAGGTAAAGAATTGAAACAATAAGAAAGTTTGAATGGAAATGAAACGAAAGAGCAAGAGTGTATCATAAGGAGATGGAAATGAGTGAAATTATAAAGGAAAGTGACAAAAAGAATAATTATAAAACGAACAAGGAATGAGAAAAATAATTTAAAAATATGGAACGAGCGAACAAAAGAAAGAAAGGGAGACAAGAACAAAGAAATAAAATATCAACGCAAAGAAAGAAAGAAAGAAAGAAAGGCTGGCAGGGAAGTAGAGAGGGAAAATATATTATGAATGAAAGAAACACGAACGACAAGAAGTCAAAGAAAGAAATAAGAATAATTATAAACGAATGCGATGAAAAAGAATAATGTGAATGAAGAAGAAGAAATTTGCAAAAAAAATATAAATTTAAAAAAGAAGGAAGGGACGAACGAACGAAAACAACGAAATAGAAAAGAAAGAATGAAAATGTAAAGAAAAACGAACAACGACAAAAAAAACAAAGATAAAAAACAACCAAAGAAGGAGAAAAACAAAGAAAGAAAGATAAAAACAAAGAAAGAAAGAGAAAAAACAAAGAAAGAAAGAAAGAGAAAAACAAAGAAAGAAAGAAAGATAAAAACAAAGAAAGAAAGGAGTGCAGGAACGGAGTTCCAAAAACACTGAATAAAAAATGTCAGACGCTAAAAAAAGAATGAAACTAAAGAAAAACCAGAAAAAGAAGGAAGGAAAATAAAGATAAAATTTAACAAAACATAAAAGAGAACGGAAGGAAAAGAAAAAGAATCATATAAAGAAATTAATAAATGAAACGCGTCCAGAGTGAATAAAAGAAAGAAGTTATTTGAAGAAGGTATGAATGACGAAAACATTTTAGTTCTCTTCTGTTGCTGAATTGCAAAAAGAAAAAAAAAAAGATGAAGCCGTGTGTTTACATGTTTTCCCATTCATTCCTGAATTTCGAATTGCTATTTTCAAATTACACATGATAAAGAAAATAAAACCAGTGGCAAATGAGAGAAGGACGAGCTTGAATGAGAAAAGGTGGATCAGAGCAAAAGTCTGTAGCGAAGGAAAAAGAAAACACGAATTGACTTCGTATCAAATTTCCAATTGAATGAAATTAAACAAAAATAGAAGAAATAACGATACAAGGAGATTTGAATTAAAATTGGAAATGAAAGAAATAAAAGAAAAAAAGAAAAAAAATCAACAGATATGGCGAACAGAATTAGAATGCGAATAATTGGAAAATATTTATTCAAGAGTTAAGGTAAATACAATATCCCATTATTTTAGTTTATTTTAATGTCATGTTGTTTTGAAATTTAATTTTAAAAAAATGTCTAATCCCTGTTTTATTGATAGTCATTCCTATCATATTCGTATTTATTAATTGTTCACAATTTCAGAAAGCCAAAAAGAAAATGTAATTCTTATAACAATAGATGGACGTCATGAACGTGTCACATTGTTATCTAAAGAATTAATCAAGAAAAAATACCATCGAAACTAAACAAAGTAACAATGATTTTGTTAGAAAGTAAAATAAGCTACATAAATTCGATTCAATGCCATGACTACATACGTCAAAATAGAGATTACTTTCAGTTGTAATGTGTCTATTACATAGTTGAATTCAGTCACTTTTAGAGTAAGTCCAGCTGTAGATGACTACTGTATTGTCCCGGACGACTGATAAATACGGTTTTTGCTGTCTCGACAATTCTTTTGCATTAAAATACAAAAACGTGGCACAAATCCAAAAGGGGAGATGGATGAAAGCTGGTCTTCTTCTTAATTAAACTTAGCTAGCTACAATCACTGAGCCAACATGCCATAATATTCCTTACGCCAAAACAACACATTGTTACATAGCATTCTTACTATTAGGTTGGTGCAAAAATAATTTCGTTTTCTCACATAGTAACATATGTTAGAAAACGAAATTATTTTTGCACCAGCCTAATACATCCACCATAATACCTCAGAATCTCTATGAAGACCTAACTAGTCCCCATATGTATATTTTTGTCTATAGGAGAGGGGAATAAAACGACAAATTCAAAAATTTAAACCCCAATGTGTATTTACAATATGTCATGATCTATTTACAAGAAACTAAATAAAATAGTATAAATAATAACCCCCCCCCCTCGAATGCTTAATTATGGGAGAAAAATCAGTTAACTGGACGAAATTAATGTGGGACTTAGAAAATCAAAACACTTATTCGTCCTACCACTCCCTCCAACACATACACATTCAAACCCAAGACGAAAATCACACCAGAAATACAAAAGGCGACTAAAAAAACTGACGTGTCTGGTCACCTAATGGGGGAGGGAGGAGAGGGACGAATTAAACTAAATAAAGTGGGGGGGGGCAGAAACAAAAAAGCCCAATGATCTTACACCCCCTACCTAAGTAAACTTTGAAAGAAGAAACTAAAGACAAACAAGAACAACTCTAAGCTCACCTAATTTTGGACTGGGTTCCCAATGTTCAATCCAGAGAGAACAATATGCTTAGTCGGCATCAAAGTGCCACTCTAAATCGGCCCCCACTTACTCGACAGATATGCTCAAGACTCACTCATATTTTGCCAAATGCTGAGCGCGGGTGACGCCGCCTTTCCGTCCTAATTAAGCTTATGAAGTACATTATTAATTACAAGATTGGTTGGGAAGAGGTGAACTTCTCGTCCGATAGAATTCTTTCTGACATGTCGTCAATATCACGACTCTAGCAAGCAAAAGAATACAGTTCAGATTTCGTCAACGATACCACATTGGTACAGACAGAACTGGCCTCAAGGACGAAAGACTTTACGCACAGCATACGAACCATGATATCTTTAATAAACCTGCACATCGGGACTACGACACTGCAGAGAAAGAAGGTGTGGTCCGCTTTCTCCACCGCCTCACCGAAACGAACGCAGTTTGGAGATTTTTCCAACCCCACCAGAGTTTTTTGCCGAGCTAGAGGGCCTTTCGAATCACCATCCAGGAGAGGAATGCTTCATCATTTCAACCCCCGGCGCCCAGGGCCATATAGATCGAGCCTTCTGCATCGTAAGACCAAGCTTGTCTATCAAATCATCTTGAACGAACTCTCTAAGAAGTGCTTGAGGGCAATCCGACATTTACGGTAGAAGGAGCATTCACCTCAGAATATACGGTAGGGGGTCCTCCTCGCACGAGTGCAGACTTCCCAGGGATGAGTTCTTACGGGCGTCATCCTTCCAGAATTCGTCCTCACCATTTCATTGCTAACACAGTCGGTGTAGGAACGCGATGCGAAGAGTATGTTGGCGAATCTCGATGCCAAGCATACCCAGACCACATCCAGAAGGGTGGAATACCTTTGGGGACTTGTCTCCACACAAGATAAAGAACAAAACCCTTACTAATGGCATTAGTATGACATGCGGAAGTGGAAATACTGATAATCGGTAAAGGGAAATCGGCTTTAAGGAAAGATTCCTACGAGACCATAAACGAACTGCGACGTCGGCCTTCCCCCGCACCTCTGACCAATTTATTTCCAAAAGGTGGTCGGGATCTAACCAGACGCCAAGAATCTTGACCGGCCCGTTCTTCAATAGGAAAATCCCGGGAAGAGAAAATCTGCTCCACGTGCCCAACCACAAGCCAACAGTCTTGTCGCGGTTGATCTTGGCCCTGTCACCGTCTCGTACTCTCTGATCTCTTTGCCGACTTCGTCAATCTCGGCTCTACACGGCACGAGAAATGAAATGTCATCAACATAGGTGGTAGCACCAGGTAGGAAAATTTCTCGTTCGACCGAATTTGTCTTTAACTTGCAAAGGAAAGGCTCTAACGCAAGAATATACAGTAAAGGCGAATGTGTACGACCTTGATGAATGAAGCGAGACAATACGAAATCAACACCATTCATTTCCACCAGCGCATTGGGGTACGCATACAGAAGTCGCATCCAGGTGCGAAATTACGGCCTGAAACTGGCGGCGGAAAGGACAGCCTCCAGGAATGGATAATCAACCCTATCGAATGCCTTGGACCTAATCTAAATTGATCAGCGTGGCTTCACTGTCGACTTGCTCGATGATCAAGCGTACCAAATGAAAGTTATCCTGAATAGTCTTAGCCTACACAGCAAAAGTCTTTTCGGGGACAATTAGACTAGATAGGACAACCTGCAAACGACTGGCTAATATTTGGCTAAAATTTTTAAATCTGTGTTTAAGATCGTTCAAGGACGAAAGTTACCTATCCCATTACCACCGTTCTTGTCCATGTGTAGCAACTTGATTACACCCATGTTGAAGTGTATTGGTATACGCCCCTGCACAATCCAATTGTTGTAAATCAGTTCCAACAAAGGAAAAGAAGGGGCGTCTGCCTCAAGTACAGTTCATAAGGAAGATCATCTAATCCCGTAGTTTTGTCCCGGCCAACCAGCTTCAGCGCTTCCCAGATTTCTGACTCTGTGATAGGATCCTCTCATCTAGCAGCTTCAGTCACCTCGATGGAGAACGCAATTTAATACAGCCGTGCAAACTCGCGTCCATTACCATTCTCGCGGCCGTATGTAAAAATCATATCTACCTGCTCACTGCCATTTTTAACGTAGCACTTCTGACTTAACTCACTACTAGACGAGCCACAAATGTACCGAATGACAAATATAACCTAGTCTACAGAGCAACACAGTGCCATCTACCGTAAACTTCCTTTAAACTTAATAACTGAAAAACGATATATATATATATATATATATATATATATATATAGGATAAAAATATAGTTTTAAGCGCATTTAAATTTTTAAAAAGTGCACACTGAGATCAACACCGAGAGGTGACAGTTTTTTTATTGCTCGAACGCAATCTTCAGGCTTGAAGATTGTGTTCAAGTCTTAATCAGACTCTCGGCACATGGTACTGACATGCGCACACACACACAAACTCACACGCACAAATACACACACACACATATATCCAAGTAAGATGAGAAAAATAGGGTTCAATACAGAGTAGAGCTAAATATTATTTATTATATATAAACAAAAATATTTTAAAAATCGATACACAATAGCAATCAAGTTTCAACACTACAAATGTGTCTCCTCGGGCGATGGTAAATTACCCACCATTTAACATCTCCCAATGAGACACATTTGTTGTGTTAAAACACGGTTGCTATTGTGTAACGATTTTTAACTTGTTTTTGCTTTAATCTCTTATAATAAATTATATATATATATATATATATATATATATATATATATATATATATATATATATATATATATATAAAGAATGCTGCACCTGTGACTCATATTAGCGAATCTGTCTATCTAAGGCTGGTCTAGTGAGTCATTGTATGTATGTGTCTTTTATAGCAGAGTACTTAAAACCCTACTCGGACTTAAGAGTCACATTCGTGCGCACAATCTCTCTGGTACGTGTATGTGATTTTTGTAACAAGACGTGGTCTTACTCGTGTGCAAGTTGACAGCAATTGTCAATTGTCAATTTGTCCGTAAGGTCACTTTGAGGTTATAGTTCTGGAGGAGGCGATCTCAGCGTGAGGCAACTTTGTAAAATCCCTGAAGACCATACCACGGGATGGCCCAAGTGTGTGAAAATCCTTGTCTAACTTTCCTCTTTGAATCGAGTCTCTGTTGAATATGTATACAACCCCTTCTACGGTTTCTGCTATCATCTCTGATCTAGATCCCCACAAAGCACGTAAACTTGATGGTATCCCTCTAATAGTCCTTTAGAAGTGTGCTCCCAAACTGGCTTCTGTTCTCTCTAAACTGTATAATAAATGCCTTACTGTCTTTTGCTTTCCAGCTTGTTGGATATCCTCATCAGTTGTTCCAGCTTTTATGAACTCAGTGGAACCGTCCGACCCTTCCAACTATCAATATTTCTACCGCTTTTTTTGGTAACTACTACGGCCCTAATCAATGCTGCATTGGTTAAGCATCTCACATTTCAAAGTCTTCTTTCATGCAAGTAATATGGCTTTCGTTTCTCTCGGTCATCTTTTGATGTATTAACGATAATTGCCGAAATAGTTTACACCTTTCTCAACAGTAAGTCTGGTCAGGTCGATGAGATCAAATTGGCGTCTGATGTCAAAAGCCACCTTTAATCTGTCGTTAACTGGAGCAAAGACAGGCTTGTTAATTTTAATGCCTCCAAAACTAAACTGCTCTCTATTCATTATATGAGAGACCCTTTTCTGCCTTTCATCAGAATGGCTGATGCTAATCTCATGGAGAGTGACTCGTTGCGCTTTCTCGGGCAAACATTCTCGGCTGACATGAATTGGAAAGATTATATTAAATCGGTGAGCTGCTAAGGAAGTTGGTTCACTGTACCTTGCTAGACAATTTTTCTCTCCAGAATCTATCTCACATATCTATAAGTCTCCTATTCGTCCATTCTTCGAATATTGTTGTCACATATGGTCAAGCATACCTACTATATATTTAAAGATTCTTGATGAAATCCAAAGATGAATCTCCTCAGTCATTTTCTCATCGCCGAAAGTTACCTCCCTGTGCCTTTTCTATAAATATTTTTGCAAATGATCTCTACGCAGCGACGAGATCTCCTCAATTTATAGGTGAATTGGCTAGATGTAACCCTAACTTCTATTCTAACAGTTTCTTTTCTCGCTTGTGGAATTCTCTTCTCTCTCCATTCTTTCTAGTTAACTTCAATCTTCAAAAATTTAAATGCAATGTCGGTCGCTATCTAATGTCTTTCTGAATACTCTTCTGTTGTTCTCGTTCCTTGGTAATGTTTCTGTTTTCTACTTCTTACACGCCCATTAACTCCTTGTGTCTTGGTGGCTTTACTGCTTTGAGGTGAATTCGATTTTAATATATATATATATATATGTGTGTGTGTGTGTGTTCTTTGCGTTATGTGTCAATAGATAGAATCTATCAGAATGGGCAGAAAATAAATAAAATATTTGTTTCTTTTTTTTTATTCATGCGTTCTCCGTGTCGACAGCATATTATAAGATTGGGGTATATGATGTCGACAGAGTTATAAATTATTGAAAATTGTTCGCTTTCAAGCTAATCAAGCCTAAACAATGAAATGTATAATCGGATATATTTTCGAAACAGTATAATTTCACGAACGTTTTCCAATTATCAATAATTTATAATTCTGCCGGGTTCATATGCCCCAATTTTATGACAACTCTTGACAAGGAGGTCACATGTGTAAAAAAAAAAAAAAGCATTTATTTATTTTTGATTCATTCTGAAGGATTCTTTCTCTTAATTCGGGCATTTAAAGCAAAGAACATAAAATGTTAACGACTTTTTTTAACCCATTACCTGCTATGAGGCCCATTTGGGGATCTGTTAAAATTAAACTCACTACATGTTATTCCTTGTATTTACATTGAATTCATTACATACATTGCATTTGAAGAGGTATATTTTGCAGCACTTAGCCTTTAAAGTTTTTATTATTAGCCGTAATAAGACACTTTCTATTGTAATTTTACATTTCACGAGTAGAAAAATAATGACTATTTTGAAAAGTATATTTTTATTATTTTTAATCAATATTATTTTTGATGTCTTATACACATATATATTTGATGTCCTAGTTTCTATAAAAACGACAATGGTAACTACTGAAATTAAACATAAGGAATAAATAAACTCCCAAGAAACCTGTCTGGGCCAAAAATGCGCATTAAAAAAAATTGGCAGTTATTGAGTTAAAGTCACTCATTTTCTTAATATATATATATATATGTGTGTGTGTGTGTGTAAAAAGATTTCAAAGATATCACATTTATTAAAAAAGAAATAACTTACTTATCCTGAAAGTTCTTGAGGGTGCCACTATCGAGTTTTGCCAAAACGTTTACCAACGCTCCCGATATTTTCAAATATCTTTTCCTAAAAAGAAATGTTTCCTTCGCAAGCCAACATTATATGGCCATAAAAATTTTGCAACAACGTATAAAATAAAATACTTCTAATATTTAAAATAAATAAATATATAAATAATTTATCAAAATTAAATATAATGATAGATAATAATTACATTAATTAAAATAAGTATATATTATATAACCAATAAGAAAATTAAAAAATCAACAATGACAACACTTACTCGCTTTCGTATTACATCATTTATTATACTTTATAGTTTACCTTTACTTTCACAGTTATCCTTGAGAATATTTTGAGCATTCTTAAATTTAAAAAAAAATCAGAAAATCTAAATTGCATGTTTCGAAATAAAATCTTTACATTTAACTTGCGAAATATCATGAGAGCCTGAAACGTCTTGTTAAAAAAAAATTGCCTTTTGTTTTACACACACACACAAACACACACACACATATATATATATATATATATATATATATATATATATATATATATATATATATATCGTCTGAAGTTATGCAAATCAAATAAACCTCATTAGGAAAAATTCTGAAGCAATATTTGGTAAATTTAAACTCGTCCATTTCAACCCTTAGTAAAATATTTAAATAAATTTTCTGACATTTTAATCTTATTTTTTGTAGATATTTGTAATTATATATATATATATATATATATATATATATATATATATATATATATATATATATATATATATAATAACTATGTATATCATATTCTTCAATATCTATAGGCAAATGAATGACACCGGCGTAAATTTTCTGTAATGTGTTTTGTCCTTTAGGAATTCATCCGACTAAAGTAATGTCTTTTGATGGAATTAAAATATGTAGGAAGCGGGGAGGCTAATATAAAAACACAAGCATCGCTTATAAGTACAAACGCTGAAAATGTTGGTACACTGAAGATGTTGGTACGCTGAATTTTTAAACTTTTAAATATAATTTTTTTCGGATATGTCCCGGTACTTCTACCTAGCCAATTTCATTCAGTTTTCTTATACATTGTGACAATAGAAGATATTCCAAGAAAGGTGAAGTCTTATAAGAACCTTCGTATAAATATCTGTGTTGTTTGTATGACCACAATACATCGGAGGTTTAAAATAAATGGACTGCCTACCAGTGGGTGTTGGTTATGAAGCGCCAGTTTTTCGCCTTCACCTATTATCTGGCTTGGGCGTTGCACTAAATTGTCAGAGGTTATTTGAGACGCATTCCACGGAAGTATTTTATAGACTATGGAATCTTGTCCCCACTATCACCCCCGGCTACAAAAATCTTTGAAACATAACATACGTATATAAACATTTATATACATTACGTGTTTTAGGGGCTCCAAAAAGAAATATATAAAAATAGAAATAATTGGAAAATATATTTAAAGACTGAAAACCTTTTCATAATGACATGTGTCGTCATTTTTAGATATCATGAGTAAACTAGTATTAATATAGGATTCTATTGCACAGAATGTTGGAGTCTGGAATTAGTCATTAACTAGTGAAAATGCCACTAAGTAATGAGCATATATTAATAAAATAATTGGAAAAACATTTAAAATCCTACATGTGGATTTAAAGACTCACACATACAAACCTTTTAATAATGAAGTAAAATGTATAGAGGCAGATTTGGTTAATTTTAATTAACGTTAACCCTTGTTGTGTTTATTTATATCAAATGTGAAAATTGGTGAGAATCGAATTCACTATTCAGAAATAATGTTAAGTTGCCTATCGGCGTAAGAAGGGGGAATGGTACGCTATCTTACAGCTTCTTTGGAAATGGTCCACATCCCTGAGTCCTTTTCCATCACCAGATATCCAAAGATAAATGTCTTGTTCCTGACATGTCACAGTGACTAACGAAATTGGACCATGGACATAATTACCGTGAAAGTAGTAATAATTCTAAAAATAAATAAACAAATAATAAAAATAGTAATTAAAAAAGAAGTTGTTGCATCTATTGCCAACCTTGACATTCGGCCATCATTTTGTTTTCTAATTGTCTGCAATATAAGGGATATAATCTTTTACCCATATCTGCAGGTTAAAAAGGAGTTAATGAAATAAGGTGGGGTGTGGGACTTAAACTTTAAAAAGAAAGTTGCATAATTAAAAGAAAAAAGTCGTAAGAAATTTTAATTGAAAAAATAAACTTGATTGCGGAGAGAGTGAAGGCTGCAAATACACTGTAATCAATGCGAATAAAGTAAGTTTACTAAAGGCAGAAAAGTCAAGAACGTGTCCGATTAAATAAAAATAATAAAATACGAATCCCCCTAAAAAAAAAATGGCAAAAATTTACAAAAACAAGCCAAAAAAGAAAAAAAAAATGAAATTATGTTGGTCGAGTGGACTTCTCGATTAAAATGAAAAATTACCCAAGGGAAATAACTGATGCTACTTGATATGACAGATTGTACGTGATTAATTGTCTGCCCATGATTTAAAAATAGAGCCCCGAACGATAGAACGAAAAATAAATAAGATAAGGGGGTCTAAAGACGAAACAACTTAATTTAGTAATCAAGAAGGAATTTTATGCATACATTGAAATTTTAAACTGCAAAATGAGCAGCTGCCAAAGAAGCAATTGAAATTCGTGGCATTTCTCTCGTTCCTTTAGGGTCCGATTTGTAGGATGCGTTCACGCTCCATGTCTTTCGGCTGGATAGTGATTAGCATGGATATCTAACGTTCCCTAGCTCACAAAACGTAGACATGTTACTGGGTATTCAGGTAGTTAAGAATACGTCAAGGTCTATATATTAAATTCTGTAAGATTAATTGAGATATTTACTTGAAGTATTGCATTGTTCGGAAAGTATTGTCGCATTTTTTGAGACGAGCGGGAAATACATTTAACTACAAGGAACGTTAAATTTATTTATCAAGAATATAATCGTTATTAATATAAATTGACAGCAAAAGTCCATTATGGAATTAATTTTCTTAATCTTATATTTTAAACGAAAAGAAATGATATAATCATAGGATTCTCCTTGTTCGTTAGTTAGTTGCTTAGTTACCTACCCACATATGTACGTATCATACCGCATAACATACCACGTTCGTTGTGCCCTGACAATAACTCTTAAATAATGAACAATATAGCGGGAAAATATGGAAAAGGCAATTCAGACGCCCTATTTCTTTTTAGTAATAAAAGAGACTCGCAGGAAGACAGTTTGTATATGTTGATTGATTGAGTGATAAAAAGAAAGATAGATACAGAATATAGAGCGAGAGATAACGGTCTCGTGCATTTAACGTCTGCTTTAATGAAATGAAAAATCTTGTCAATTTCAAATCTTTTCATTTGTATCATTTTGCTTCTTTAAATAAAGACCTGCATTCACATTTATGATCGCTATTAAAAAATAACAAATGTTGAAACTGTTAAGCTTAAATATTTAACGATGCAATGGGACAATTTCTATGGACATATGTGTTATGAATAATCAAGAGTGGTCTCCCCTTGTTTTGTTACTCTCCTCATTGAGAGAGCTGTTTCTTTTTACTGGGACTATAAAAGGGCACTATACGCGAACCTTGTATTCTCAGTTGAATAAAGCTTACTTAAAGCCTACACTGCGTACTTTTGTCATTACAATACGATTGTCGTAGAACTCACCATAAGCTTATTCAATCATTAAGTAAAGGATTCTTATTCATTCGAAAATCCAAATAGTAAAACGGTGAAATTTTCACGGGTATTTCTAATATGATACAGGGTGCGGCAGAAATTACCTCCCACAATGGTAAGACAGTGATGACAACGGTGTCTTCATCTCGCATGTCTTACCATTAAGTGGGCGGTATTTCCATGCACGCTTTATAATATAATGATAAACTATTTCGTTTATATCGAAAGGAAAAGACAGATCAGAAGCCCTCTTTCGTTTCAGTGAGAAAAAGAACTCACAGAAAGAAAGGTTGTATCTGTTGATTAATTGACTTGTTTCCAACGGCTTATCAATGTTATTTTTAGTGTGTACTCGTGTTTGCGTTCTTATCTCTGCTTCTTTATTTTCTGAAACAGTGAAATTAAAAACAACAGGCAACAAAGACGAAGAAGAGCTACTAAAGTAAAATCTACGCACGCTTAGGCTTAAGAAGTTGTTACCCTGAGATGTAGAGTAATTATAAATCATTGTTTCATTTCATTGCCTTATCATATTGATAATATATATATATATATATATATATATATATATATATATATATATATATATATATATCCTCTGTCAGTTTTAAAATCCCAACACCTTCCGTGATAGATGCAATGTATACATACTGGAAAATTAGATAGAAAAATGCTGACCAAATATTGAACCGAAGGAATGAACTTATTTTCAAGTGCCGACATAAAAACAAATACAAATTACCCTAAAAAACATTGACTTTGATGGAGATGCACTTGTGATTGTGGTTCCGATTGTAAGTGGGTAGAGGCATATATGTGTACATATCTACATATTTTTGTATGTATGTGTACATGTGTCTTTGTGTGTACTTGTCACGCTCATGTATAAATATATATGTGTGTGTGTATGTGTGTGTGTATTTTTCTTTGAATATAACAAAATGCTTTGATTAATTTTTTTATATAATTTCTCATTTGATCCCCTTTTCGTAACATATTGTTGATAACACAAATATAATAACATCGTCTACATGTAAAAAAGGCGAAAAATAATAGGAGCCTTATTGATAAAAACAAAAAAACAACACTCAATAATATCAACTATGAACATGAACACAATATATTAACCGTATTTTGAAAATGAAAACATTATATACATACATACATATATCAATCTATTTCTTGTTACCAGTTAATATATTTCAACCTTGAAAATGGCTAAATGTATATCCGAAAGCGATCGGAAAAAAATCAATTGGGCTGTTTTTATATATTTTATCTACCGAAACTTAATCAAAGCACCTTGTCTGTCATATCCAATGAAACTTTCATGAACTAAAAACACAATATATATATATATATATATATATATATATATATATATATATATGTGTGTGTGTGTGTGTGTGAGTATATATATACAATGGAGGAAAACAATTATTCGTGCAAATACAAATTTTTTATGTATTTCCAACTAATGAATAAACATACTTCTCATATTATTAACTGTACACAGATTTATAATAACTAAATATGCATAGAAAACAGAAAAGAAATTGATTTAATAGAAATAAATTCCATTTATCCATTTTAATAGGTGAAAAATTATTCGTACAATTCGAATTTCAGATTTTAAAACTTAAATTGCTTTAATACTTTAATAATTTCAAGTGGGATATTCTAGAATGTTTCAGAAATGTTATCAGTAGTTATTTTTAGCCTAAAAATACAAACATAACATTCTGTAATTGATACTCGTGCAAGAAGGTTTTCATCATGACAAGAGGTAAAGAACTGACGAATTCACAAAAAGTACTGAGTGTTGAGCTCTGGAAAGAAGGTAAAAGTTGCAGGAAAATTTCAAACAACCTGAATATTCCATTTACTACCATTAGTTCATTCATTGCAAAGTATAAAAAACTCAAAACTGCTGAAAACCAAAGAAGAACAGGTGCTCCATGGAAGAATTCTTCAAGATCTTCGTGGAAATTAATGCATTAAATTAAACAAAGTTCAATGGTTTCTCGTCAAGAGTTGCAAGATAATTTGCTTTCATCAAGAATCTGTCATTAATCGGACAATAAGCAATGAAATTCATACGAACAATCTAAATTCACTCTTCCCTCGGAAAACTCCATTGCTATTGAAAAGACACAGTGATGCCAGGTTGAAATTCTTCGTGAACATAAGGATAAGAAAAAATCGTATTAGGAAAGAGTATAATAGACAAACGAAACCAAAATTTAGTTGTTTGGATGTAATTCTAGAAATCATGTATGGAGGAAAGATGGCGACCTCTTCAAACAAAAGAACACAGTTCCAACAGTGAAATTTGGTGGCGGCAGCGGCATCATGGTTTGGTGATGTTTTTCTGCAAAAGGTACTGGCAACATATCAGTAATAGATGAATGAATGCCGCAGCATATCAAAATATTTTGGAAGCAAATTTAATGATTTCGGATGAAAATATTGAACTCCCTCCTGATTGGATCTTCCAACAAGATAATGATTCTAAGCACACTGCAAAATCTATGAAGAAACGGGCGTGCTGAAAATAATGTAAATATCCTGAAATGGCCAAGTCAGTCCCCAGATTTAAACCCAATTGAAAATCTTTGGTGTTATTTGAAAATTCAAATTCAATCGAGAGCTCCAACAAACATCCCATATCTGAAGACCATATGCGAAGAAGAATGGAATAAAATACCAACTAAAATACAAATCATTAATTGAGAACTACAGGAAGAGGTTGGTTGCTGGAGAAACGAATAATGGTTATTCTACAAAGTATTAAATGAATATTATGTATTATTTTTGTAATGTACGAATACATTTTTCACCCATTAAAATGGATAAATTAAATTTATTTCTATTAAATCAATGTTTTCTGTTTTCCATGCATATCTATTTATTATACATGTGTACAGTTAATTATATGAAAAGTATGTTTATTCATTAGTTGAAAATGCAAAACTTAAAAATTTATATTACATTAAATCTGATACGAAAAAAGAACTAAACAAAATGAACACAAAACGATCAGCTTTAAAAAAGGACTCTTAACTGGAAAAACCAAACGAAAAAAGAATGTTAACAACAAATACTTTTTCACACCTAACCCAGTTCTGCGGAATCAGAATCAACGTTGAGTTTAAGCAAGCTAATGAGCCAATTACAGTAAAATGCCATACAGATTTAAATTTTTCCACTTGTGACGAATGCAGCTATCGATTTTTCTTTTTTTTTTTTTTGCATGCTAGCACGCTAGTTAATATTCGTGTCAGTCAGCTGTTGGCTCTCACGCTGGCCAATAGAATCTTCCTGCCTATTCGTGGCAGCCCGCTATAGGCTCTCACTCTGGCCAGTAAAAAATGGCCGCAAACTATATGAAAACTGCCGTAGAAGCATGAAAAAATCGATTTTATTTCCACTATCGATGGGAGTTGGGAAATGCAAAGTCGGTCTTGGCGTTCCCACTAACTTGGAGCATGTGCATGTAAATTTTGGTGCAAATCCGTCGAAAATTGCGGCCGTGCATTCGTTACACACACACACATCCTGCCTTATATATATATATATATATATATATATATATATATATATATATATATATATATATATATGTGTGTGTGTGTGTGTGTGTGTGTGTGTGTGTGTGTGTGTGTGTGTGTGTGTGTGTGTGTGTGTGTTATGGGACCTTACCAATAATAACATAATGGACTATTCCATACGTAATAAATACTGCGTCTCAAGAGGAAGCAGAGATTTCAGTCCGAGGTAGATGCAAGCATCGGATATAATATGTTGTTTGCTGGTGCTATTTAATAAATTACGGATAGTTCTAGTAGGTAATATTGTAGTTTTAATTTTTAACGCATTTAAATTATTGGAAATACGTTCTGTCAAATGGTTATTTGGTAGAAAGATGCGATCAAAAGAATTTTTATCAGAGGCAGCTGAAAGTGTACCTTTCATTGATGTAGTTGTAGTGGCCTTCGAGGTGTTATTTTGCGCTGATGAGTAAATTTTCAACGCTTTATTTTTAGCTCTCTGTAATAATTGTCTCGGTTACGAAAGATTTGAAAAGGTATCCTCAATATATGTGAATTCATCATCTAAATATTTTGCTGAACAGATGCGAAGAGCCCTTAAATAGAATCCAATAATAATACCCCTTACTACCAAATCTCATGCAAAAACTGTGACCTAAAATATGTGGGTGAAACATGTAGGTCCGTAAAATCTCGTGTTTTCGAACATAAAAGAGATATTCGCCTCGGAAATTTGAACAATGCTTTAGTTGTACACATAACTAAAGCAGATCATAATTTTGATTTTGATTCCGTGAAGATTTTAAAATATTTTCATAATAAAAATCTTAGGAGGATTTATGAAGCAGGTATAATATCCATCTCACTTACGGTGAATACTAGACCTGGTTTCTTTAGTATTTCCTTTTTTTTAGCGAGATTAATGCTCGACAAGCGTACATACAATTTTCCATCATAATAGAATTATTTTCATTTTTTTCGTTTTCATTCAAAATACTCAAACTTTAGGAATACGTTTTGAAAGCGTCGCCCATTTGACGACAACGTGACCATGCTTAAACAGAAAGCTGATCATTTAAAATTTTCAGTTATCTGTTTTTGATAAGTCTTGTTTTTATGTCCATCGTCTTTGTCATGTTGAACTGATTATGTTAATTGTATTTTAATGAATATTGTCCTGAAGAAGGTTTATTAAACCGAAACGTCAGACGTTGACATTTCATTCATATTAAAACAACATAATTGCATTTAAGGATTTTTGTTTGCTTTTTCCAAATATTTTTCTCCATTCTGTCGGATTTATATCCATTTATATTTGCTTACATATATATATATATATATGTGATGTGATTGTCTTGCTAATGCTTACATCATGTATCATGTTTCATTACAATATATATAATTTTCAATATTATTATTTATTTATTATTTTTTACATCTGTAGTATTCTTATCTGTATATTTTTTATTTATTATTACATATTATTATGATTTTCTGTTTTTTTAATATTTATTTTAATTTTTTATTATTTATAGTTACATATAGGTATATATTATGTTGCTGCAAAAATAATGACGTAATAATGTCGTTTTTTGACGTTAAAAAATACATCAAAAAACGACATTATTACGTCATTATTTTTGCACCAACCTAATATGTATATATTTATGTTTTATATTGTATATTTTCTTATTTTATTTTTAATATTATTATTATTAATAATAATAGTAATATTATGTGATGATTATTGTATTTTATGCGTCTATAAAGAAATTACTTTAACAGCCTCACTTTGTAAGCTTTATTTGACTAAGGTGTAAACCGTACATTTGTCTATCATTTTATCTCTAGTGAAAACTACACATATGTCTTCCTATCGATTAATCCATTGTGCTTTTTTTTCTGTATAAGTTTTATATTCAATATTAGATGAATAAACAAACATTATGCCTTTCAATTAAATGAACCAATCAACAAATATATTGTTTCTAAATTTAATCCTCGTTTTCTTTAATGAAAGCCTTCATAACAACTGACTAGAAATTCATATCAATAGACTAAGAGAAAAATGGTAAGTATTCCTACAGACTCTTGTAGATATAATTCTTTACTAAGCTTATGATATAAACCTGTGCCTCCCAGTTAAGATCAAATTCACCACAATATCAAAATAGGTTTCCTAAATATTTTTATTTAACGAACTAGAATAGTTAGTTAACGGCACTTAGCTTCGTGTTAGAGAAATTGTTCACCGAGTGAGAATCGAACGTACAACCATATCAAGTAATTGTTCGAAACGACTTTGATACCCATCATGACACGTCCGAGGCAAACAACGAACTTGTAATTTTTTTTTTTTTTTTCTAAATTTAATCATTGCTTTTATTTAATAAAGGGTCCACCGTAAGATTGCCTGGAAAATCACGTGAAAGAAGAGGTAAGAAAAGAAATAAAGGCTCCATATATAACAATAGGCGTTTGTCGATGTAATTTACGTGTCAAGCAGAATTGTCGGAAGATTTACCGAAAAAAAATGAATCTCGACAGGCCAATGGACGTGTGAATTTCTCTCGCGACCAAGCGAAAGCCATCTTAGCTAAAAAGACGTAGCCCACGGCAACAAAAGAGAAAAGGAATGCTCGATTGAATGGAAAGGTAAAATGTTTTATAAGGTTTCTCATTTCAAAATGATTGCTCAAGAGTCAAAAGAAAGGAGTTCATGATCACGTCTCATTGAGTATGAAGTTTTCTGTCATTGATTACAACTTTCTTTCTTTGTTCTCTTTTTAACTTTATTGTCAAGAAAAATATTGTTTTCAACAAAACTTTTTGTCGAGCGAAAAATCATTTGTTCCGTGTTTTTATTGTACTAGACACGTGACTTCTTCAAGACGTACATAGAGTTGAGTAAAGTTTGTAGGTGGCTCGGATAATTGAAAGTTCAACAGCGTTAGGTGTTCGACTCCGGGAAAGATAAGATATTTCATGCTGATTTTCAAGATAGACTTTCAACACAGGTTCAGTGTAAATTGTCTACAAGCCAAGCAGAGAAATACATCTTTAGATTTAGCCGATATAATTGGCATTTCTCAGTGGCTGGTATACGAGACGGTATAATAGCAAGATTTTGAATGCTGACATTGAAGGTAAGGATTCCCCATTTCTAAACATTTCTGAAAAGATATTCCTACATCCAAATTGGGCCACGACAGAAAGAAATTACTTCAATGAAAAATATTGATATGAACAAGCTTAGATAGATAGATAGATAGATAGATAGATAGATAGATAGATAGATATGAAGATAGATAGATAGATAGATAGATAGATAGATATGAAGATAGATAGATAGATAGATAGATAGATATGAACATAGATAGATAGATAGATAGATAGATAGATATGAACATAGATAGATAGATAGATATGAACATAGATAGATAGATAGATTGATAGATATGAACATAGATAGATAGATAGATAGATAGATAGATGTGAACAAAATGAAGATACGTTAACGGTCAGAACGATCAGTCTTAACCCATCACCTGAAAATTACGTTGTGCATGAAACTCAGAGTTATCCTATTGCTGAGGAAAAAGTGTTTATTTATTATTAATATATAATTTATAGCTCTATTATTTTACATCGAGCAATATTTTATCAACAATAGCACTCAATGTGCAATATTATATATACATATATATATATATATATATATATATATATATATATATATATATATATATATACACTAACTTGAAGGTAGCCCTAACGTAATACCCGTTGTAGTAGAGACTTTGTAATTGCCGATACAACTATAGTAACGCCGTTGAAAAATACTGGTGTCAGACGTCTTCGAATATCACTCGCACTAATAGTACTTAATTCTCGCTCGAAAAGTAACCACCGAATAGTGATCAAGTAGAGAAATATTATAGAGAATAGCGCACTCTATAGTAATAGAGGACAGAATAGAAGTGCAGATCCGAATAGTAATAGAGGATAGACTAGAAATGCCGATCATTGATTGTCAGCTACTTCCTACAAATATGCATTTCTTCTATGGTTTCGTAGTCTACTTAATTCAATACTGGGATCGCTTGTGTTTGCTCACTGGCGACCTATGTTCACATTCAAGTGTCGACAGCGACACTTTATTTCTATATAAAACAATACAATTGTTTATAAAGAGTTGAAATTAATCCTGGCAAACTGACTGTTGTAAAGGTAAAGCATAACAAATGATTATGATGACTTAATTGTTGATTACTTTTTTACGACTTATCACGCATTTGTGTGTTATTTAAAACCGAAACATATTTTAGATTATAAGTGTTACATAGGAATAAAATGTCGCTGCTGACACTTGAATTTAAACATAGATCGCCAGTGAGCAAACACAGGCGATCCCTTTATTGAATTAAGTAGACCGCGTGACCATAGAGGAAACGCATATATACAGAAAGTCACGTGACGTCTAGATTGATTGCTATTTCTACTCTATCCTCTAATTTAAAGCAAGCATTATCGAGCAAGTACTATTAGTGGGAGTGTTATTCGAAGGCGTCTGACACCAGTATTGTTCAACGGCGTTACTATAGTTGTATCTGCGATTACAAAGTCTCTACTACAACGAGCATTACAAAAATGACAACATTTATTCCTTGACATTCCAAAAGTAGGAATAATTATTTTGCTTTTTGAGAGTGAACACTGCATTAACACTTTTTGGGAGGAACAATGGTTTTTCCAGATACACCTCCTTCTATTCAAACCATAACTTGGGTGGAACAGCTTTCCCACGTAACCGAATATAACGAACTCAACTGGAATTCGAACTCGGCTCTCCGATTCCTCATTCACAGATGCTGTCCATTGCCTCCTCAACACACACATACTTAGAACTGAGAATGTGTGATGAATTAAATCATGTTAGGTTTTTGCATTAAGGTTCAAGAGGATGAAGGGAAACGTTGAAACGCAGCATCTCTGCACCAGCGCCGCATCAAGAAAAAATAAGCACTAAAGGAAACGGACAACCGAAGAAAATTTAATAAAGTGATGCATTCACTGGAAAAGTTTAAAGAATTTTCCTTCTAAGCGAATATTTATACAAAAACGAATAATTTATTGGTGAGCAATTTTATTTACCTTTTTGTTTCAATGGATAATGAATATTCCAATGAGAACAAAGAACAATTTTTAGTGAAATTAATCACTTTCAACCACAAAACGAAAACTGACCGATTCAAGGAGATTGTAGGTTCAAGTATTAGAGCAGTCTCCTTCGGGAACTTATAAACGAAAAAAAGCAGGAAAGAAAGAATGATTGAACGAAAGAAAGAAAGAAAGAAAGAAGGATCGAACTAAAGAGAGAAAGAAAGATTGAACGGGAGAGACAAAGAAAGTAAGTGAGAGAAAGATCAAAAAGATAGATTGAAAGAACAAAAGAAAGATTGAACAAAAGAGAGGAAGAGAGGAAGTAAGAGATTGAAAAGAAAGATTGAAAGAAAGAAAGAAAGAAAGAAAGAAAGAAAGTGAGTGAGTGATCAAAAAGAAAGATTGAAAGAAGGAAAGAAAAGCTGAAAGAAAGAAAGAGAAAGACCGTAAAAAAGATAAGAAATAAAATTAGGAAGAGTGTATTTACTCTTCTTAATTTGAAAGAAAAATAACGAAAAACCATAAACAATGTAATAAAAGTTGAAAAAAAAGGTAGCATTTCATGATCTTACAAACAGAAATAAAAAAGATAAACACAAAGGTAATAAAGGATGAAACAAATAAGCAAGAAAAAGAAAAAATAGAGTATTTCATGGTCATAAAAATCGGTAATAAGAAAGAAAGAAAGAAAGAAAGAAAGAAAAATAACCATAAAAAGTAATAAAGAAGGAAACAAATAGGCAAAGAAAGAAAGAAAGAAAGAAAGAATGAAAGAAAATTCCAGAGAAAATTAAATTCTTTCTTGACACGACTAGGAACGTAAAAATAAAAATAAAGTACCTGAAAATATAAAATAAAGTACAAAAAATAAGCGGAATTTGTCAAGAATAAGGCAAAAAAGTTTAAAATAAACGAAAAAAAATGGATCATTTTAATTAAAAAAGATTTAGTCCATCGTAAAAAAGGTATTAAGAATTTTTTTTTTTATTTATTTTAAACGTTTCTCTAAAATCGGGGACATGAGAAAAGGTCGGGGAAAATGACATTTCGCTAATGAAGACAAATTAGTTATTCTATTAGAGATGGTTATGGAAAAGAAGTGCGTTGAAAGTGTTCTCAAAAACTCGACACCTCAAAGTGAAAGCCGTTAGGCGTTTGCAACGAAGAATGAAAAGTTAATAACCAAACAAATTAATAAACTAAAAAAGCCCCAAAATGCCTCAACTCTAAAAGCTGCAAAGAAAAATATTGAAAAATAAAGCAAAGATTTAATGTCGCCTTTTTATAAATAGGGCGGAGCCAAGGGGAGGTAATTACCGAATAAGGTTGAAAATAGCATGCTTCTTCGGAAGAATAATAGAAATGGAAAAATAAGTACTCATCCGAAAAAAAGGGAGATAAAAACGAAAAATAATCTTTGTTCAAATACAGAGATAAAGTAATGACATCATGCATTTCATTATTCAAACTATCCTGATCGAGATGATAAGGATATTAGTCCGAATAATGTAATGCATGATGTCTGGTACACTTCGAGCTTATGTTGTTCTGTTTAAAGTTCTGAGGTGGTGTTTATTAAGTAAGAACTACAGCCACTCAGGATGAGCGGATGTCCCCACGAGGAGGCACCGTGCCTTGAGAGACTATTGGGTCTTAAACACACACCTGACTTCAAGTGGAACTCGTACATATGAGCCATCGCTAAAGATATAGTTAAAATGTTCGGTTCCCTGTAAGTAACTGACTCCACGTGCTATCCTATGCCTTTAAAAGAGCCAGATCAGGCAAAAATCGAGTATTGTTGTCATATTTGGCCGGGAGCTTTCAAGACCTTACTCTACATCATCGGTTGAATCCTAAAGCGTCTATGAGTGCTTGTGAGTGAGGAATTATTTTCCAACCTCTCTCTCTCTCTCTCTCTCTCTCTCACACACACACACACACACACACACACAGAGGCGGGATGCTCTATCGCTACTTCCACGGAAAGTGCTCGGACAAACTATATTCTTTGGTTCAACTAGTTCTATCCTTCCTGGCAAGGACCCGGTTTAGCAAACCACCCACTTTCCCTCCATATTCCATCGCTAAAAAGTAATTTCCACTCGAACTTCTTCTTCCCCGAACCATTGCTCTGTGGAACCAACTCCAAAGAGGTTGTTTCCCCGATCATTACAATCTAAATTTTTTCAAGTCTAAGTTTAACTGTTATCTTCCGCTCCTATCCTTACAAACTGCCTCATAACGTAACCCTCTTCCTCCAGAAACCTTCTACAAGGTGAATCTCACAGTAAAAAAAAAAGAAGAAAAAAAAAGAATATCGGATTAAAAATAAAAATCCATCAATTCTTTAGAAATTACTTTGTTCACGCTTTAGGGACGAAAATAAAATTATCACATTTCGACTTTCGATCCGACGTGAGCATTCGAGATTATCTGAGCGTGAAGACGTGCATTCCTTTAAAGTGAAATTGAACCTGGCTGCCATGTGAAGCTCTCTATGTCCGAACACTCGAAAGTGCCTCCTAATCAGATAATGATTTCACCAACAAAAAGCGGACGCATGTTCGATCTGTGCAAGAACGATCATTTCCCTCATTAAGATTCTACAGGGTGGTCGATGCAATGCACACTGTTGAAAAACAGCGTATATTCAAACGCATATATTCACTCAAATATAAGGTTAAGTAATAGGAAGTCTTATATTTACTCCATAGACATTTTATTTATGTTGTTTTTTCACAACATTCTGACCGAAGTGTTCTTTAACCACCATTGCATTCACTGAGGTTGAGCTCGTGTGTGTTTGTGTGCGTGTGTGTTTGTGTGCGTGTGTATTTGTGTGCGTGTGTGTTTGTGCGCGTGTGTGTTTGTGTGTTTGTGCGCGTGTGTGTTTGTGTGCGTGTGTGTTTGTGTGCGTGTGTGTTTGTGTGTGTTTGTGTGCGTGTGCGTGCAAAAAGAGAAAGCGAAAACTAGAGAGCGATAAGAGTCATTAATATAATTAAATGTCTATTTAGCTTTTAGATTCAAGTCTCCTGAAACTATATATATATATATGCGTGTGTGTGTGTGTGAAGGAATATATATATATATATATATATATATATATATATATAGATAGATAGATAGATAGTGCGTGTGTGTGAGTCTGAAATTTTAATTTTTTAGCATTTTTTATTGTTCAATATATATATGAGTGTGTGCATGTGTGTGTAAAAGTATATATATATATATATAAATATATATATATATATAGAGAGAGAGAGAGAGTGTGTGTGTGTGTATGCGTGTGTGTGTGTGTGTGTGAAGGAATATATATAGATATAGATAGATAGATATATATAGATATAGATACATAGATATAGTGTGTGAGTCTGAAATTTTAATTTTTTAGCATTTTTTATTGTTCAAAATGTATATATATATATATATATATATATGTGTGTGTGTGTGTGTGTGAAAGTATATATATATACATATAATAGAGAGAGAGAGAGAGAGAGAGAGTGTGTGTGTATCCGAAATTTTAATTTTTTAACATTTTTATTGTTCAAGACATATATATATATATATATCATTGTATACCACGATTAAAAATAGGCAAACATGTACAAAAAATTATAAAATACGCATATTAAATATTGTAAATGAATAACATAGCTAAATATTATAATATAAATAAAATATAAAAGGCATATATGTATATATATGTCTTTCAGAGAAACTATATATATATATATATATATATATATATATATATACAATTCCAAATATCTACAAAAAATAAGATTAAAAATGTCAGAAAATTTATTTAAATATTTTACTAAGGGTTGAAATCGACGAGTTTAAATTTACCAAATATTGCTTCAGAATTTTTTCTTACTGAGGCTTATTTGTTTTGCATAACTTCAGACCATATATATATATATATATATATATATATATATATGTGACAAATTCTAGTTTTAAGATATGATATATTTATAGGTTAAAGTGCTCAATATCACCGATAGAACCTATGTAAATATAAAAGTGGACATTGAAGTCAATACGCAGAAGTGATAGTCTTGTTTCATGCTAAACGCAATCAACAGGCCATGTCTGACGATTGTGTTTAGCATAAAACAAACTGTCGCCTCTGGGTGTTGACTACAATTTCCATTTTATATACATATATATATATATATATATATATATATATATATATATATATATATATATATATATATATATATATATATATGTATGTATATGTATATGTATATTAGGGTAGGTCGATTTTGGAACTGTAAAATGATAACTCGAGGAAAGTTGCAAAATAACTTCAAAAATTACCACGAAAAATATTTTTCTTCAAAATTTCGTATTTATTTGTGAAAACGAACCTAAAGACAAAATAAATTGCGATTTTTATCATTATATCTGTATCTTAATGAAAAGAAAAAAAGAAAATACGCTTAATAATGGTTATTTCTAAGTTTAATATCTATTCTCTTAATAAATTAAATGAAATTACCAATAATAAAGAATAAAACACACTAAAATAATTAGTTTAAAATACAAATAACTACTTATGAATGCCGTCATTTTTACTGGATATTATTTCGATGTTTACCGGTAGTAATTATCTCCTCTTGCAAGTTCGTTTTATTTTTGTTTTACTGTTTACACTTTTAACTAGAACACATATCTATTATATTTTTCATCAAAATATACATAACTATTTAAAAAATACAACTTTTATAATTATTGTAATTTGTTTATATTTTCAAATTTAGTGTGTTTTATTAAAAAGCCTGTTTACGAGCTAATCTCGGAACTAACTCTACTTTTAGGTAAGTAAACACTACTTTTTTAATTTAATAATGTATTAGGTTGGTGCAAAAATAATGACGTAATAATGTCGTTTTTTGACGTTAAAAAATACGTCAAAAAACGACATTATTATTATTATTATTATTATTATTATTATTATTATTATTATTATTATTATTATTATTATTATTATTATTATTATTATTATTATTATTATTATTATTATTATTATTATTATTATTATTATTATTATTATTATTATTATTATTATTATTATTATTATTATTATTATTATTATTATTATTATTATTATTATTATTATTATTATTATTATTATTATTATTATTATTATTATTATTATTATTATTATTATTATTATTATTATTATTATTATTATTATTATTATTATTATTATTATTATTATTATTATTATTATTATTATTATTATTATTATTATTATTATTATTATTATTATTATTATTATTATTATTATTATTATTATTATTATTATTATTATTATTATTATTATTATTATTATTATTATTATTATTATTATTATTATTATTATTATTATTATTATTATTATTATTATTATTATTATTATTATTATTATTATTATTATTATTATTATTATTATTATTATTATTATTATTATTATTATTATTATTATTATTATTATTATTATTATTATTATTATTATTATTATTATTATTATTATTATTATTATTATTATTATTATTATTATTATTATTATTATTATTATTATTATTATTATTATTATTATTATTATTATTATTATTATTATTATTATTATTATTATTATTATTATTATTATTATTATTATTATTATTATTATTATTATTATTATTATTATTATTATTATTATTATTATTATTATTATTATTATTATTATTATTATTATTATTATTATTATTATTATTATTATTATTATTATTATTATTATTATTATTATTATTATTATTATTATTATTATTATTATTATTATTATTATTATTATTATTATTATTATTATTATTATTATTATTATTATTATTATTATTATTATTATTATTATTATTATTATTATTATTATTATTATTATTATTATTATTATTATTATTATTATTATTATTATTATTATTATTATTATTATTATTATTATTATTATTATTATTATTATTATTATTATTATTATTATTATTATTATTATTATTATTATTATTATTATTATTATTATTATTATTATTATTATTATTATTATTATTATTATTATTATTATTATTATTATTATTATTATTATTATTATTATTATTATTATTATTATTATTATTATTATTATTATTATTATTATTATTATTATTATTATTATTATTATTATTATTATTATTATTATTATTATTATTATTATTATTATTATTATTATTATTATTATTATTATTATTATTATTATTATTATTATTATTATTATTATTATTATTATTATTATTATTATTATTATTATTATTATTATTATTATTATTATTATTATTATTATTATTATTATTATTATTATTATTATTATTATTATTATTATTATTATTATTATTATTATTATTATTATTATTATTATTATTATTATTATTATTATTATTATTATTATTATTATTATTATTATTATTATTATTATTATTATTATTATTATTATTATTATTATTATTATTATTATTATTATTATTATTATTATTATTATTATTATTATTATTATTATTATTATTATTATTATTATTATTATTATTATTATTATTATTATTATTATTATTATTATTATTATTATTATTATTATTATTATTATTATTATTATTATTATTATTATTATTATTATTATTATTATTATTATTATTATTATTATTATTATTATTATTATTATTATTATTATTATTATTATTATTATTATTATTATTATTATTATTATTATTATTATTATTATTATTATTATTATTATTATTATTATTATTATTATTATTATTATTATTATTATTATTATTATTATTATTATTATTATTATTATTATTATTATTATTATTATTATTATTATTATTATTATTATTATTATTATTATTATTATTATTATTATTATTATTATTATTATTATTATTATTATTATTATTATTATTATTATTATTATTATTATTATTATTATTATTATTATTATTATTATTATTATTATTATTATTATTATTATTATTATTATTATTATTATTATTATTATTATTATTATTATTATTATTATTATTATTATTATTATTATTATTATTATTATTATTATTATTATTATTATTATTATTATTATTATTATTATTATTATTATTATTATTATTATTATTATTATTATTATTATTATTATTATTATTATTATTATTATTATTATTATTATTATTATTATTATTATTATTATTATTATTATTATTATTATTATTATTATTATTATTATTATTATTATTATTATTATTATTATTATTATTATTATTATTATTATTATTATTATTATTATTATTATTATTATTATTATTATTATTATTATTATTATTATTATTATTATTATTATTATTATTATTATTATTATTATTATTATTATTATTATTATTATTATTATTATTATTATTATTATTATTATTATTATTATTATTATTATTATTATTATTATTATTATTATTATTATTATTATTATTATTATTATTATTATTATTATTATTATTATTATTATTATTATTATTATTATTATTATTATTATTATTATTATTATTATTATTATTATTATTATTATTATTATTATTATTATTATTATTATTATTATTATTATTATTATTATTATTATTATTATTATTATTATTATTATTATTATTATTATTATTATTATTATTATTATTATTATTATTATTATTATTATTATTATTATTATTATTATTATTATTATTATTATTATTATTATTATTATTATTATTATTATTATTATTATTATTATTATTATTATTATTATTATTATTATTATTATTATTATTATTATTATTATTATTATTATTATTATTATTATTATTATTATTATTATTATTATTATTATTATTATTATTATTATTATTATTATTATTATTATTATTATTATTATTATTATTATTATTATTATTATTATTATTATTATTATTATTATTATTATTATTATTATTATTATTATTATTATTATTATTATTATTATTATTATTATTATTATTATTATTATTATTATTATTATTATTATTATTATTATTATTATTATTATTATTATTATTATTATTATTATTATTATTATTATTATTATTATTATTATTATTATTATTATTATTATTATTATTATTATTATTATTATTATTATTATTATTATTATTATTATTATTATTATTATTATTATTATTATTATTATTATTATTATTATTATTATTATTATTATTATTATTATTATTATTATTATTATTATTATTATTATTATTATTATTATTATTATTATTATTATTATTATTATTATTATTATTATTATTATTATTATTATTATTATTATTATTATTATTATTATTATTATTATTATTATTATTATTATTATTATTATTATTATTATTATTATTATTATTATTATTATTATTATTATTATGCACCAACCTAATATTTCGAACTTTATTTTCAAATTTATTTTAAAAAATATTTTTGTGTAATTTCTGATAATACAATTTTTTTTTTTCAGATATTTTAATAAAAATGGCAGGAAAAGGCATCCCAAAGAGCCTTATACTAGCCTTATCAAAATCTCACGGTATGTTGTTGACTTGATCAATGGTGATGTATCTTCCAATCTTGGAGCCAGCGTTGCCAATGCCTTGCTCTTGGATTTGAGGCCTACGAGCCTTCGTATCCCCAATATTAATATAAAAGGAGGTAACTCCATGAGATCGCTAAAAAAGAGCATAGCATGATCAAAAAAACGCCAAACTTGACGAAAACAAAATTTTATCGCCTAAATTCTTATGTTATTATTAATAGGAAAGACCAAAGGTTTTTTTTTAATTATTTTTTTAAAAATTTCCTTTTTTTTGTTTTAGAACATTCTAAATTTTGATTAAAAAAACCTTGTTTCCCTTTGTATCACCGGAACTAGTAAAATAACATACAATTTTTAGCACTTTTTTTTTTTTTTTTTTGATTGACAAACATTAATTTGGAAAATCTTGTAAAAATAAAAATAATTATCAGATGTTAATGAAACTTTCAGAAACTATTCACAGATGATCGAAATTATTATAAATATGTTTTTTTTATTAAAGTCATGGCAGAAATTTTTTTTTATATTTCTTACCCCCCCCCCCCTCCCTATAATTAATTTTATGAAAACGCTAGAAATTCGATCGCATCGGGTTTAGTGATTACAATAGTTAAAAGCACAAGGCTTTGAGGAATGCAAATCATGTTTTGTTTTTTGTTGTTTTGTTTTTAATTGGTATACCTCTACCTGAAAATCAGCTCTGAATTGTAACATACAAAACTCAATAAAACAAAGATATTTAATTTCAAATGCTTTTATTTGCTTTTAGTTGTTTTTATGAATATGGAAAATATTTTCTGAAAGCAAAAATGAATTTTTAATACAATTATTTGTTATTTCTTTAATTATAATAGATTTTTACATTTAAGTTGTTAAAATATTATAAAATTAGTTAAAAGCCGCGTCGGGTTTCCTAAGTGTCCTTATGAGATATACCTTTTTTTAGCGCGTTATAAATTGTATCATTTTGACTAATCAGAAGATCCGCAGTAATTAAGAAATGTAATTTTGTGTTTATAATCGGGCTTTAATTATAAAGTACGGAAGACCAACCAGAATACAATTAAGTTGTGTTATTTGAGTTAAGCATTGTTCTCCGCTGTTAAGGCCTTTATTTTTGCGAAACACGTGTGGATAAGTTAATTTGATTTTTAAGTTTCAACTGAGAAGGGTACCTACAAGTACCAGTATCATCTTATGAAATTTATATGATCTTATTTTTATATTAATCTCAGTTATGACATTTTTCCATAAATGAAATATTAAAATTAATAATAAAATGAATGGAAATACAAATAACACAGTAAAATGTAATAAATATACATAAAATTATAGTATTTTATGTACACTTCTGATAAAATTTCATAAGAAGAAGCTACCTATAAATTAATTAGATACCTTTCTTATGAAATATGAAATTTAATCTCACTCTTAGCAGTCTTATTTTAATTTCTTTATAATATATTTTCCATAAAGCATCGTAAACGTAAAGGTGAAAGGTAAGTAAAAAAAAAAATTAGTGCGCTGAAAGTTTTCCTTAAAAATAACGAGGTAAATAATTTATTCACTTAAATCTAAATAACTTCACTTTTCACCTTTCGTAGAACAAATTATCATCACGTAAATCCGTCAATACGTCATTCAACACCTGTCAAGTGACGCGAAAGGTTATGATCTACTTTGTTTTATTTTCAAATTACATCTTTTCGGCGCAGAAGCTAAGTTAACCTTGGTTCAAAATATTTTAAATAAACATTATAATTTCTGATTTTCTAAAAAATAAGTTTTGAAAAGTTGATTTTTAAAAGAATTTTAAAATGGAAAAAAAAGTGGATGCCATAATCGATTCTCTGTCAATTTTGCTGACTCAAAAAAACAAGATTTTTAACGAAAATTTCGGACATGCTCGGAACGATTAAAAACTGTAAAAAATACCCCCAAAATACTTTGATCTTTCCTCTTAATAATAGCATGAACATTTAGACGATAAACTTTTGTTTTCGTCAAGTTTGGCGTCTTTTTCATCATGCTATGCTCTTTTTTAGAGATCTCATGGAGGCACCTATATAAAATATATCTATATAGATTAATGTAAAATTAACAGAACAAAAGTGAAAACAAATGGCCATCAACAGCATGATGAAAAGGTGGAAAATCTTCTTTGTATTGGAGTTGATGGGAGAACTGACAAAGACACATTAATGTACAAGGAAATAGTGGAGGAAAACGGAGAGAAGTCTCTGAAAAAAAAACAAGGGACCAGAACGCCACTTGACTGTCACAAAGGAGATGACATATGAAAGTGAATATCTGACACACGGGGTTCTTCCTAATATTGGTGCAACTGGTGTTGTTCTTGCCGAGCAAGTGGCTGATGTTTTGCATGAATTCAATAGTGTGAGCACTATCAAGGCTATCCTTGTTAACAACACTAATGCCAATACAAGCTATGAAGGTGGATTTGTTGCACTTCTAGAAAGAAAACTTAACAGAAATCTTCACATTATTGGTTGCTCCTTGCACTAAAATAAACTTCCGATTAGAGCACTTTTTAAACGTGCAGATGGTACCACAAAAAACCTTACCACATTCAATGGTCCACTGGGTAAATTATGTGCAAATGATTACCATAATTTACCCCAAATATGATTTTCAGTTGTTGGCAGTCCTCTGGTTTCTATTTTAAAAATTGAAAATACAGATACCCTTAGTTGTGACCAAAGGCTCCTTTATGAATATACAGTGGGTATTTCTAGAGGTAAGGTGCACTCTAGATTTGCATCATGGAAAATTGATCCATTAAACCAGGTAATGTGGTTAACTTTAGCCATCAGTCTGATGTGTTTATGGACTCATGGTGCATACCCACGAAATATTTCAACCAAACTCCACAGTTTTATAAATTTTATTGTGAATGTGTATGCCATTTGCTGGTTCGAAAATAAAAGAAATAACATGTTCCACAATCAGCAAATGTATATTTTCAATATGATCCAAAGGATTAGGAAGCAACCATATGAAATCCAACAGATCACATTGAAAAATATACAATACAATGCTTTTGCCTTACTGCCTGAAAATATCTTATATTCAATGGTCAAATCTGATGAATTGGAAGTGAGGGTAGAAGCTATAAAAAGAATTTTGGCCATTAGGTAAGTAAATATTTATTGATATAAAACTGACTAAATTAGTTATGCTGATTTATAGAATCATTTTAAGGATTTTATCTAATTTCTCCATAAATATTAAAGCAGTACTGAGTGCATGTTTTTAAATAACTCAAATTAATTTTTATATTCTTTCAGGAGTGGGGAGTCAGCCAAGAAAAGATTAAAAAGAATCACAACTATCAATTTTAAAGCTATGCACTGGACACAATTAATAGATTTGTCATTAAGTGGAGTTTGTGAACCATCACTCCCAGAAGAATTTTCTGAAAATGAACTTCGGGAATCATTATTAAATGGTACGAAGCTTGATTGCCAGATTTGCCCTCACATTCTCAAGGGATGGAACGGGCAGTCAAGTTAACAACAGAAGCTTCCCAATCTGTGTATGACTCTGAAGCAAAGCATCATCACATAATAGCAAAAGTTTTGTGTCAGAAATTAAGAGCATCATTTTCGTCTAAGGGCTCTTATATGGAGCTATTTGACTCTATATATTAAGCCCTATTAAACTATTATTTGTTTTTTCCATATTTTTTTGTTTGTTGTATTTTCATTCATAATAGAAAAAATCATTTTTTTAATATATTCGACTATTACTGCTTCATGAAAAAAAAACAGCATTTCGAAGTCATCACTGATAATGTAGGGGGGGGGAGATTTTCAATTTTAAGTTTAGTTATAAGTTCTTCATTTTATTTCAGTTCGACAAAATAAAATAACAACATTCCTAGATTTAAATACTGAAATTGTTTGGTTTTCTCATCAATATTTAGGCTAAATCTTGCAAAATCGAGGATTTTTCAGTGCATTTTGTCCACAATCTTTGATGCAAAATGCTCAAAAAACCGTTAAAGTGTCAGATCTAATTTTTGTATCAGTATTTAATAGGTCTATACACAACTTTCGGTAAATTATTCTTTTTGATATTTTAAAAAAAGCGAAAAATCAACCTACCCTAATGTATATGTATCTTTAAGTAACGTAGCAATAATTTGTAAAAAAAAACTTTTAAAATTACGCCATCTAAAATGTAAATATATGTACTACATACAACACAGATAAAGTAAAATACTTTTGACGAAGTCAAAATTAAACAAATAAGCCAACCAAACCCCGAAAATAATTAAATTAATAAAGAATAAAATAATAAACAATAAGTATATAAATCAGAAACTATGAACGTATACATTAATAAAAGTATATGTAATAATAATAATCAGCAACAATTAATTAAGTGATCAATAATAAATAATGGGTAAGAATTTGGCAAATAACACTATAAAATAGCTAAAAATAACCGCATTCAAATCCACAATTATTTATATTCAATAGCCCCTAGAATTATTCGAAACATAACCGTTATCGACTACCCAACAACCGATAGGATAATACAATCATCCGAAAATTGTGTTCAAACATGAAACAGCCTGTCGCCGCTCGGTGTTGACCTCAGTGCCCATTTTTATATTTACATATGTGATATTGAGCATTTTTACCATAAATATAGTATACCTTCAATTTTTATCACACATATATATATATATATATATATATATATATATATATATATATATATATATATATATATATATATATATATATATATATATATAAAGAGCAATATGTGTAATAAATAAAATTAAATCAATAAAATTAAAGGTTCATTTATACTTTAAAATCAAGTTTCCTGTATATATATATATATATATATATATATATATATATATATATATATATATATATATATAGGTAAGAAATGGAAGTATCAGAAATGTCTGTATAAAACACGTTTTACAGAGAATATATATATATATATATATATATATATATATATATATATGTGTGTGTGTGTGTGTGTGTGTAACCTTTATAATACAAGTGGGTTTACAGAGAATTAAAATATAAATATATAAAAACATCAGGTGCTTTCTCTCTCTCGCTATCTAGACACACGCACGTGCACACACACACACACACACACACATATATATATATATATATATATATATATATATATATATATATATATATATATATGCGTAATCCTGAAATGTTCTCTTTGAATCTTTTCTTTAGTTTTCTAAAAATTAAGAAATTTTATTTTTATGTTATTTGATGTTTTACTAAGAAAACAGCAAAAAAAGCAGTTTTCAAACATACAAAACATTAACTTTCCAAGATTAAACTTGTTTGTTTTTCCTCGGTTATTTAAAAATCTAAAAAGAAATGACACCCACCAATTAATGTTGACTTTGTAGTAGTATTCTAACTAATTAATATTAAACAGCTTCTGTATGTCACCAAGGCGACTATATCACTATCATTATCATCATCATCAGTCCCATGATCGGGTTGTTACTCACATTTTTAGCCCATGGGATTCTCAACATGCTTCTGTAAAGCATCTATGTTGCTTGCCAGAATCTTTCTGAAAAATATATTTTTGTTTCTCCATCTGTGAGGAGAATGTTCAACAGAGTAAGACTGATATTATGTAAAGGTTTACTTTTCTTTATTTCTTTCTAAAGATTTTTTCCTATTTCTTAATACTTTTCCTAATTTGCGGAAGGCACCTTTATCTATTCTAATGTGCTTTCATATTTCAATGTCACTTTTTCTGTCTTTCTGGTAAAACTCTTCCCAGATATTTAAATGGTTCTGCTTGCTTGATTTCGATGTCTTTAACTAGCAGATCGCCTTCTAAGTTGTTCCTCTTGATGACAAAATGTCTTTAAAAGGAATACGCCTAAAACGCTTTTACACCATTGCCACTTGATTTAGGTCCTTTTATTTGAAGTAGTGTCGAACATCAACATCTTCATTATGTTATTATTGTCTCTTCGGGTTACATGTGCTATCCATTTTATTCGTTGCCGTTGTTGAAAGTCCTCAAATGATGTTATTTCTGTTATTTGTTACAGTTCTTTGTGATTCTGTAGCGCCAGCCCATAAGGTTTCAAAGAAGTGTTTAATTCACCAAGACACATACGCTTCATTCGCTCGAAGCCATTTTTAATGGTAGATCTTAAAAAGTGGTTGTATGCAGTTGACAGTTTAGATATTTTTGAAAGGATTTGGCGCCATGCCTGGCATCCATCACGATATAGTCAACGTAGCCGAACGGATTAAAGCAATATCTGTAATAGACGGGCTATCGAGGTAGGAGATACCATTTTATAATTTCGTGTTTGTTTTTTTGTCTTTTAGTCTTTGTTTTTTTGTTTTTGTTTTTTTTGTTTTTTTAATCTTTCTATCACCGGACATACACCCCTGGCCAAAATCTTAAGACCAGATACAAAACGGTTAAAAAAAAAATACAGTTACTTTAATAAAAATATATCCTTTTTGCAATGTTTGTTTAAATTAATGTTCACTTGTTTGTTGATAAACTATATTTTCTAATTAAATGTAAATGTTTCGCAAATATATTTTGATTAAAGTAACAGTATTTTATATTTTTAACCCTTTTTTTATCTGGTCTTAAGATTTTGACGAGGGGTGTATTTGTCCACAGTTTTGTTATACAAACAGCACTAAAAATAAGATGGCGAATCATTAAGTTTTTTTTCTTTTTTTTATCATTTTACCCCAAGCAAGGCACTAAAGACACTAAGACGCAAGGGGTGTGTGAAAGAATATGAGAAAAAGAAAAAGCATTATTAAGGAAAGAGAACAATAAAATAACAGAAATTAGGAAGCCTAAAGGAAGCGATTGATATTGCATTTAAATTTTTGAAGATCAAATTTGACTGGAAAGCAAGATACTGAAAGAGTCACATATGCTTGAAATGCAAAAGCATTAACTGTTAACATAGAACATATGGTTACATCTAGTAACCGCCTCTTTAAAATGAAGATACCTATCTGCCGAATTGCGTTCAAATTCGTAAAGTCGAGGTAGCCAAGAGAACATCAGAACAATTACCATTAAAATATTTATAGTAAAACGCATATAGAGAATATTCATAGAAAAGGTGTATAGAAAACTAGTTAATATCACTGCTACATCCATTGCCAATCTTGACAGAGGCCTGTCACGAGTACTTTCGGAAGCCAATATAGGTTAACACAGCTTTTAGGAACAATAGCTGTGACCACATATAACTTGTAGTTTAAGTGATTTTTAGACGATTACAACCTTAAACACACTCATATAAAGAAAAGAACATATTTTCTCAAGTGATATATTTCGTAGGAAGTGCTTTTCAATTCTTTTATTTTATTTTATTTTTTTTTGGGGGGGAACTAGGAGAAGTTCACGGTGACGGATTGATGAAGGTTCACGAAGATGTCAGCGTGACGTCAGCAATAGCACTACTTTCATAAATGAAAGTCTCACAATAGCGACAAGTGGAAGCCATACGGCACAGATACGCTGATAAATCATGCCGAAAGTAGTGTGATGTGTGCAGATAAAGAATACGCCCGATTTACAACCGCTGCAACAGACACTGCACGTTTGAAAGCGATGACAGTCGAGTGAAAATCTCGTATCGACTCAGTAGGGTGTAGCAACGTGACTTCACGAGATTTTAATCAACAGCGGCGGTTCGTCTGTATTGCTCTTTTGTGCTTTCGCCGAAGAAACTCACGGAAAGTTTCTCTTCATCTTTTCTCATTACACCTGAATCAACCTCTCACATTTTTTAAAATCTCTTATCTTCATCTCTCGTTTAACCTCTCTCCCTTTTTTCATCTTTCTCATTTCAGGATTCTCTATTTTTTTCTTTACTTCTCTTTTTTTCTTTTTTACTGTCTTCCTCCGTTTGTTTGACTTGCTCGCATTCCCTCTCTTTTTTTCTTTATTCTCTATCACTCTTGTTTTCTGTCTATCGCTCTTTTATTCTATATTTTTCTCTCTATTTTTCTAACATTATCTCTTCACTTCACTGTCATTATCTCTCTCTCTCTCTCTCTCTCTCTCTATCTATCTATCTATCTATTTCGCTGTCTCATTCTCACATCCACTTTGTGTTTGTTTCTCTCTATTTCTCTTTCTGTACTAATCTCTCATCTCTCTCTTCCTATCTTTCATTGTTGCGTTCTCTCGCTTTCTTTCCTCTTCTCTCTATTTCGCTCTTTTTTCTGTCTCTCGCAATCATTCTCACTTTCTTTTCCTCTGTCTATAAATCTGTATCTCTTTTTCTTCATCTCTGTATATTTCTTTCTCTCTATTTGTATCGCATTCTCTCACTCGCTTTTTCATTTTCTCTCCCATTTCCTGTCTTTCCTCTCTCTCATTTTCTCTTTTTCTCATTCTATCTTTCTCTCTTTCTTTCTCTCATTCTCTCTTTCTTTCTCTCTCTCTCACTATTTCTCATTTTCTCTTCCACTTTCTCTGTCTTTTTTTCTCTCTCTCTCTTTTTCGCTTTCTTTCTCTTTCTCTCCCTCATTCTATTTTTCTCTTGTTCTCTCTTTCTTTCTTTCACTGTTTCATTATTTTTCATTTTGTCTTGCACTTTCTCTGTCTTCTCTCTCTCTCTCTCTCTCTCTCTCGGTTTCTTTCTCTTGCTCTTTCTCATTCTAACTTTCTTTCTCTCTCAGTATTTTTTATTCCCCCCACTGTTTTTTTATCTCTCTCTCTCTCTCTCTCTCTCTCTCTCTCGGTTTCTTTCTCTTGCTCTTTGTCATTCTAACTTTCTTTCTCTCTCAGTATTTTTCATTCGCCCCCACTGTTTTTTTATCTCTCCCTCTCTCTCTCTCTCTCTCTCTCTCTCTCTCTATCTCTCGGTTTCTTTCTCTTGCTCTTTCTCATTCTAACTTTCTTTCTCTCTCAGTATTTTTCATTCGCCCCCATTGTTTTTTTATCTCTCCCTCTCTCTCTCTCTCTCTCTCTCCCTCTCCCTCTCTCTCTCTCTCTCTCTCTCTATCTCTCGGTTTCTTTCTCTTGCTCTTTCTCATTCTAACTTTCTTTCTCTCTCAGTATTTTTCATTTGCCCCCACTGTTTTTTTATCTCTCTCTCTCTCTCTCTCTCTCTCTCTCTCTCCTTTTGTCGCATATAATATAACTAGCGAGACATACAAGATGTACAAATAAGAATTAAGAAAAAGAAAATGTTAGGAACGGGGAAACAAATAACACAGAAAGATAAAATTCGACACCAGAAGTCGAAAAAAATGTTTTCCTGAAATAAAAGATCAAAAAGAAATAGAAAAGAAAAAAGATTTAAAAAACACTTTTTTGTAAATGGAAACAAAACAATCTTTAAGTGCAAAACTTAAACAGAAAAAAAAGTTTCAGAAACAAAATTTTAAGCGAGGTTCTCTTTCGATTGCGTGTTAAACGTCTCTGCCATAAGATTACAGCAAAAGTTTCAAACATTATCGTTTGAAGTTATGTATTTATTTCTTCTGTAGCCTGTGACCTCTTTTAAGAACTACTTGAGAAAAAGAAATAATGGCTTTATTGTAGTGAGTAAATATATATGATTAAATAAATGACAAGACGCAAAACTGATTCAGCTTTTTATCACTTTTATTGTTATTTTCATTATTTTTAATATGATCATATGTCATAATGATAATATGGACACTTGGTCCAGTGGTTAGCACGTTCAATTTCCGACCATAAAACCCGGGTTAGAATCTCAATATGGTCGATTTGCCAGGAAGGCGGTCCCAGCGAGAAAACTATACCACGGGTTGACCCAAGCCTTGTGTGTAGTACGTGGAACTATTTGGTTAAACTATTATAGTCGCAAGCCATCATGGACAAGGGTTTGAGCGTACTGGCCTTGTTTAGACTACTGATCATGCCAGATAATTCGCTCTCTCCCCAGAACTGTAACTATGATCCACTCAATAGTTACAATATAATCAACTGATAGGTTTTGTGGGTGTTCAACAAACACAAATGTCCCTGTGCAGGCGTCTGCAACAGGAACTGGTTATCCGCCCTAGCAGACAGACATACACGAGCGGCCAGCCATTACTATACTGGTAATATTAGCCGTTTCCTTATGAGGATATATAGCTATTTTCGGTTGAAATTTATAAAGTCTTTCTTTTAAATTTTTGTTTTTAAATTTTCAAGAAAATAGGTTTCTCAAGACCAGTAACTTTTATCGCTCTTTCTAGTATCGATGGCGGTTACTTTGCTAGCCTTTTGTTTGAAACAGTGCAGAAGGTCAACATCCTGATTATTTTCACTTCGAGTTACGCGTATAATCAATTTAAGCTTTTACTGAAAGTCCTCAAGTGCTGCATTTTTTCTTATTTGTTACAGTTCTTTAAGACTCTGTAGGTACGGAGGAGTAACGGATTGAGGAATCAGAGGGCCGAGTTCGAATTCCAGTCAAATCCATTACATTCACTTATGTGCTAATATCCTCTTTTTCTCCCACCAGCTATGGATAAATAGCAGGACAGACCGGGTTCTATAACCTTGGACGGAAACTGGTCTACCGCAGAAAGAAATGGCAACCTACTACGGGAAAAATCTGGCTCATCAGTCATGTATCGAAAGATACATGATCGCCTAAGCGTGTATTACGCATGGCACATAAGTGAACGCCAGTCCACAAGGTTTGAAGAATGGCTAACTTCAAAAGCTACAGGCTTCATTTGATTGAAGTCATTTTTATACGACAAAGTGATTGTAAACATCTGACAGTTTAAATATTTCTGAACGTGTTTGGCTCTGTTCATGAAATCCATATGAATGTTCCGATCTGCGATAAAAAAAAGAATGGAACAAGGGTGCGTTTAATCACCAGAACTATCCAACCGAAACAGCGAGATGACCCTAAGAGAACTAAATTTACGAGGATTTATTATTGGTTGAAATAATAATATGATAATAATATAGACATAATAATAAATAATACAGATTATAATATAGGCATAATATTGAAATTACTGATATTGCGAGGCTGTTGAAGACTATGACTCAAGTTTTTAGGTTAATATTTTGGTTTTGTAACAACGTGCGGTATTGTGGGAAACTACTCCTAACGCAGACTCTTTTATGTTCAATTTTCGTTTATTCGATACTAAATCTGCTATAACTGATCCATGCATCGAGGAATTTGAAGTGCTTAGTATTTATCAAATCCACACTCTTAATCTTTTATGATGAATTCAGATTAGGTACTATACCTGGATTCATTCCAATTCAAGATTCGTCTCTCGCACTTCTAGCTTGTGAAACTCTGCTTCCGACTGTTTACTTCACTGTCAACTTTGAGCCTCAAAAGTTTGAAAGCAATATCAATCCTTATCTACGGTCTTCTTAATGCTTTTAATGTTCTCACTCATTCATAGTGATTTATTATATTCTCTAATATTCTTGAGTCTTAATTGCCTTATTTGGGGTGAAATGATTAAAGACAATATCATAATTTCTGTATCTATATTTCTGAGATGAGGTATTATGTACATTATTTACATTTCTCGGACTATTGTTCTCATCTTTGTCGCCATATTTATTACAAGGGTTCGGCTGTTTTGTGGTTGCAATGTCGAACTTAACCCTAAAGACTGTGTGTACGCTATCCCGTGCAGCTGCGGAAATAAATATAAATGGGAGACAGGGCGCACCCTTAAGGTAAGGCTTCAAGAACACCAGAAAGCTGTAACACGAGGGGAAGTGGAAAAATCAGGCGTGGTTGACCTCATATAGAGAGAGAGCAGAGATCACTGCCCTCTGTGGGATCATGTTAAGATCATAGACAAGGAAGACCAATGGAAAATT
>OZ010593.1:48566714-48604214 GCA_963932145.1 Acanthosepion lycidas | reverse complement strand
CTTCAAAAAATAAAATTCAATTATATTATATTCATTTCACCGTAATTTGCAATGAGTTGTTGCCACTTATCAAACATCTTTTTAGTAGCTTTTGAGTAAAATTCCGAAAAGTTTTCACACTCTTCCCCGGTTTTCTGAACATGTTTACAGCCTTATCATTTGTTTCCTGTTTAGGATTGGGTTTCCGCTTCTTTCTAAAGTCTACTTCAACTGTATACTTCTAACGTCTCAGTCAGAACACTGGAAGTTTATTTAATAATTATATTTCCTCCTCAAATGGAATAGAGAGCTTTCCCTAACGCCCGGTTACCGCTCCACTTCGGTGTTTTGAACAATACTAGTGATTTATCCCTTGTTTAATGTTCCAGGTTGGGGTTCCAGTACCTAAAGGGAGTTAGTACATAGGACAAGACACACTGACTTTACCAGTATGCCCCTTTTTTATTCTAGCCATTTTCTGCATTAACAAAGTTAATATTTCTGGCGCCATGGGAAAAATAATCATTAAATGCGGAATTTTACTATTTTTCGGAATATCAGAAAAATTGACAAATATGCGAAATGTGGACCAGCTATACTGAATCAAGAAAAAAAAAAAAAAAAAAAAAATATATATATATATATATATATATATATATATATATATATATATATAATTGCCAAGCAAAGATTTTTACTCTAGGCTAATTTTTTATAATAAAGTTCACCCAGTACAAGAGCCAATTTTTTCTAGATCGTTACAGAATGAGGTTTGTGATATGAACATAATTGTAGGCACATGGAAAAGAAGATTATGATGATAAGGAGAATAGATAGTGATCCTATTTGCAAACTGAATACGGCGGAAATGTGGGTGACTTGACTCTGTGGACGTAGGTTGGTGAATCTTAACTTCGCACTAATGTTCTTGGAAAAGCCTTTAATCCAATATCTTCTCTGTAGAGTAAGTGACCATGTAAATGTGACTGGCAGAACTGCCCAACAAACAGAATTAACAAAATTGACAAAATATAAAGCAAGAAAACAATATATGCAAGGAAGAGCAATAGTAATATGGCAAAAGTACACAAACTAAGAATTGGGGTTTACATACAAAAATGGATTCAGATTAGCAAACGCAATGTTCTGACTTCAAGACAAGACAGACCGAGACTGAGTCAGATGAAACCGAGCACCGGCCTATCTTATTGGTTAGTAAGAAATTCCATCATATATTTGTGTGTTTTTGCCTATAAATCGCAGAAAGGGGGTTGGTTTGCAATCACTTCAAATGGGATTAGAACAAACACCTATGGGATAAATAACAAAGTATATTTAATGACAACCAATCTAGGTACAAGAAAACTCTGAATTCAAAGCCATAATCACCGGAAAGCGCTCCACTATCTTTCCCTATGTATAATTTCTTGCTACGTTTTTACTATAGAATATTTTTATACTGTTCTAAAGTTCATAGCTACTGATTAGTAAGGCTGTAAGGAAAACCATGGAACAAAAGGTTGAGTTTAATCACATGAAAACATGGATTGAGAATACAGTAATTCAGTGCGACAAGGGTATGACTTAAAAGCGCATCACCTTTGCGACCAACTTTTTGCCCCTGTTTCATGAGCAGACGTTCTACTCGTAGCAGATGGACGAGTCCATGTTTCAATAATAAGTGTAGAAGGTTAGTTAGTCTTTCTACACAACTTGTACGAAAGTTAACCCAGTATAAGATCCACTCTCTAGTCGAGAGTTATTGTATGAAGTGTGTTATATAAACTTAAGAGGGGCTACAAAGAAGAGAAAATTATGAGGATATGGGGGGAGAGATAGCGATCCTACTTACAAGTGGAATACGCAAGAAATGAAATATAAGAATTATTTACAGAGTAGAAATATTTGTATTTTAAAATAAATGCATCGCTAAGAGATTTACCATAAAATACAAATTATGTTATCCAAAATTACCAAAAATTTAAAGATAGAAATACATACTATTATATTTCGAGTTACATGTGCTATACATTTTAATTGTTGCTGGTATTGAAAGTCCTCATACGATGTACTTTATTTTACTTGGTACAGTTCTTTGGTTTGATTCAAGGCTCAAAGAAGGATAAAAGACCTGTAGGATTCATTAGTGGGAATCATTTATGACCATTGTTTCAAGAAAGCAGTTGTATACGGCTGACAGTTAAGATATTTATGAACGTGTTTGACGGCATGTGTAACAGCTATATGAAAGTCTTGATCTGACAAGGCTATTTAAGAATATGACTCAATATTTTGGTTTTGCAGCATCTTGTGGTGTTGTGCGAAACTACCCATAATTCAATTTCCTTATCTTCTATACTAAATTTGCCATAAGTGATCCACACAGAGAGTTATTCGAAATTTTGAGTATTTATTAATTCCACATATTGAATGTTTATTATATGGTTTCAGGCTACGTACCATCACAGCTTATCTCATTAGCGACTTTCGAGCAAAAGCACCCAATGACTATAACTACACAAGTTTGCAGAAACGAGTCAGTAACACGCAAGGGTCCAAATTCTGCTCGCAGCTGTTTGCTAACCTTCGCACTAATGTATACATATCTTCTTCTTCAGCTATGGGTTAAATAACAAGATAGATTAGGCTCGCTAGCTTTCTCTGACAACTCTGAATTCAAAAGCGTGCAGAAGGAAACGGGAAACCAATCCATTATTTTCCCCAAGGAGTCATGGCCATTCACAGATAATAAACAAAAAGAAGCTGTGGAGAGATATACTCAGAGTCTCGTTCGGGGAGGCTGACCAACCCCATCCCGTTTATACGGGTTCTACGGGCATTTTTTGACCGAGCCTACGGACTCAGGAAACCTCCATTAAATTCAGGCCTTGTGCCACATGCAACCCTCGTGGTGGGGGGGGGTGCTAGATACCGAATCGAGTCGAGCTTCTTGGCTTGACGGTCGAACTTTCTGCCTCTGAGCAGAGAGGAACCCAGACGAGGCTCCGCCGAAGGGCAGAGTCTCGTTCGGGGAGGTTGACCAACCCGATCCCGTTTATACGGGTTCTACGGGCATTTTTTGGCCGGGCATACGGGCTCTGGAAACCCACATTAAACTCGGCCTTGTACCACATGCAACCCTCGTGGGGGGTGGCTAGATACCGAATCGAGTCGAGCCGATAGTAGTTCACTCCAAACCAGGCCGACAGTCATACTAACACCTTCCACATCTTGTATTATCATTTCGTGTAATATATTAGGTTGTTGCAAAAATAATGTCGGTTTTTGACGTATATTTTAACGTCAAAAACCGATATTATTTTTGCACCAACCTAATACCTTCGTTATTTCTACTTTTGTGTTCGTGTTGTTCTTCCTTGGTCCTAATCTTGGACCATAACACATTCAAAAAGGCAACCAATCTAGAAGAATAAAAATTGTATTCAAAACCATATAACGGGAAAACGCTCAACTATCTTTTCTAGGACGTCATAGCCATTCACAGATAATAAAAGAAAAGAAAGTATGAAGAAGATCATGAAATTAAAAAACGAATGTGTAAGAGTAGGATTTGATCGGTGAGCTGACTTCCAATTTCGGTTGAAACAATTCAGTACCAAGTCTCACTAATCGGTCTTGGAAAGGACATGGTCCATTTATTCTTTTCTTCCCACCCAGCTTAGTTTTAAATTGCAGATCATATTCTTCTCTCTGTCTTTGGTTGCTTCCCATTCTAGAAATACTAGAAATACAACTCTGTATTCAAATTCGTAAAGAACGCAAAGGAGAAACCAATCCATTATCATTCCTAATAATCAAACCTTATGAATATCTCTTCTAGATTTATTCATAAAATTTCTACAGATTACAAGAAGTTTTATTTGTTTAACAAAAATAAAAGGAAACATTTTTTTTTTAAATTACAGATTAATTTTGTTTAATATTGGCTTCAATTCAATTTTTTCAAGCAAAACTTTTTTCATTATAATTTATAAAAAAATCTTGAAATAATACTGAAGTCAATATATAACAAGAAAATTAAAAGCTAAATGATTATATCTATAATAGTTTAAATGAAATGTTTGAAAACTCTACAATGCTAATAGTATGAGAATGCGTCCATACTACAAACGGAAGGTTAAATCATCTAAAAAAAAAAACAAGGCCGTTGCATAAAACGACTCTTCGGCAATTCAAAGACACTTCATGATAGAATGATTTCACAAAGCAATAAATATTCCATGAAAGAGTGTAGCGCTGTTGTGAGGGAATTTAAAAAAATGCGTCTTTCTGCGTTACATTTAAGATGACTTGAGGTATGGATGACTAATAGTTACCAACTTGGAATCTGCGAGACAGTCTCAAATTCAACCTGAAACAGATTTTGTTCTCTCCGTGTTAATACTATTGGGATACAATATGAACTTATCTTTTCTTCACACCTACCAGCCAAGGGGAAAAAACCAGGGCAGACTGTACTCTCTAGCCTTGGTTGGCTTCCAGTCTAGAAGAAAAAACACTGTATTCAAATGAGAAACCAATTCTAGACACTTTTCAAGGAACAAAGCAAAATTTTCATATGTTAAAGAAGGGACGTTGTGGAGAGCCATGATCAGAAACGTTCGAAAAATATATGGCATTTAAAGAAGGATAATTAGGGGGAGACATTAAGCTTAAGTACCAATATCCTAGCATTGTAGCAGTGCCAACATTGCCAAAGCAATTTGCATAGATTTGTGCCAATGGCTTGAATGAAAATTAAAAGTCGATCTTACTTTGGTTAAGATTAAATTGGTCTGGCTTCGTGATATCGCTTCTTGGATACCAATTGTCATCTGATCTTTATCCTGTTCGACTTCGAACCTATTGTCCGGGTTTCTCCAAATTCGATACATCAGATCAAGGAAAATGGGAAAATTTACAACGTCAACTTTGATTTGGCAAAGGCCCCTCTTATCATCGGGCCTCCATTTCCTGTCGGCGACCTCATTGCTAATACCGCGAGCCATAGTGAGCCCAGCTCTGCTGAATGATTGCTCCTCTCAGCGGCGTCTAAGCGCCGGACAATTCTCTAACCTTTAATGATATTAGGGCGTCCATCTTGGAAATTGCTCTCGCTCCCCGTGAGCAAACGAGGACTGACAGTTCACAGAAAGTAGGTCAAAATTTAGAAATCCAAGAACAACATACTTAGCTTGATGACATTGTCAGGAAGTCGAAGCAAAAAGGTTTCTCCTTGAAAAAAGTTTTCTGTCGAGCAAGGAAAGGAGTACTCAGATTTAATCAGCAAAATCTCCCTTAATGTTACTCTGTATGACATTTCTTTACTTATCCTGCCAATTCCACTGTGAGCCCATTTCCCATTATATAACTTATAAAAGATTTTCATTGCGAGCGTTGATACAAAAAGCCCGTAGCGCTACGAAAAACGAAATACATCACAGAACTAAAAGAAAATTAACAAAATTCAAATTTTATTTTTTATTAAAGAACAAAACCCACTGCTTTAAACGTTGACTGTTCTAATGTTATTCTTCGACAGATAAATTAATTTTGATAATTTCGAAAGAAAATATATTGAAAAAGAAAATACATATTTGATAAATTCAAAAAATATATTGAAAAAGAAAATATATATTTGATGATTTCAAAAGAAAATATATTCAAAAGGAAAATATATATTTCATAATTTCAAAAGAAAATATATATTTCATAATTTCAAAAAGAAAATATGCATTTGATAATTTCAAAAAGAAAAAATATATTTAATAATTTCAAAGGGAAATATATTGAAAAAGAAAATGTATATTTGATAATCTCATAGAAAAATATGTTTTAATCATTTCACACTAAGCAATGAAATAAAGCCACTATGCCGCAAGGGATTACAAGGGGGGTATCTTGAAAAAGAAAAATATTATTAAAGAGGGGGAATCATAAGAAATACAGTAATTAAGAAGACAGAAGATAACGATTGATATTAAATTTAAATGTTTGAAAATCAAACTTAACTGGGAAGCTAGAAGCCGGATGAGAGTTCCACAAGTGAGAAGTGTGATAGAAGAAACTGTCATCCTAGAAATTACAGCTACATCTAGCGATTTCTACTGTAAAATGATGAAACCTTGCCGCCAATCTAATTCTGCGCTAAAATTCTTAAACTTTAGGTAACATATAGGGAAAATTAATTAGAACAATTACCATGAAAGTATTTGTAGAAAATGCACAACGAGGCTACAATACGGGATTTGTTTACATTTTCTCCAAAAATTCATAGTTATGTTCGCTCCATGGTATTCTCAGTATCCTTCTGTAGAACCAAATTCCTGTTGCTTCAATTTTTCTTCAACTGTGAGGAGATTGGCCAGCATTCACTACCATATAGAAGGACTGACATTATATAACAGTTCAATATGCTTTGCTTTGTTTCTAACGAAATTTTTCTCTCTTAATACTTTGCTTAGCTTTTGAAAGACCACTTTCGCTATCTACATGCACCTTTGGATTTCAGTACCGCGCTTTCTGTCCTCCGTTTAAACACTTGCCAGTTATTTAACTTTTTGTACTTGTATGATTTTGCTTTCTCCAATTTGTATGTTGGACTGTGTCTGTTACTGACAATTCCATATATTGTCTTTTGCAATTAATATTTAGTCCTTTTCTTCTCCCCCTTCCAGCTATGGGTAAATAGCAGGACAAACTGGGTTGCTTTGGATGGCAACTGGTCTGCCGCAGAAAGAAATGGCAACCTACTGCATGAGAAAATCTGCTTCGGCAGTCATGCATCGAAAGATACATGATCGCCTAAACGTGTAACACGTATGACACATAACTGACGTCAAATTTTTAAGAATATGACTGAATCGAGATCAGATTAGAAGGATCGGTAATGTAACCAATCTTTCTTTGAATCTTGATATATTTTTATTATGTATGCGTAACGGATATACATTTTTTTTCACTGTTGAATTGTTAGTGTTAAATCTTTAAACAAATAAAAAATTATTCAAGAAAAATTATTGAATTATTGATTGATTAGTTTTCTACGAGTTACCAACCTTTTACCTGTTATATAAAGCCAGAAAATATTTTTAGGTTGCAAGAATTTTTTAAGAGATAATGATTTCGTGATACAAGTCTTACTAATTAACCCATAGCTAGGAGAGCATAGGTGGGTTCAAGGGTATTTGCGCGTAAGTGAACTTACCTAGACTTGGAACTCGGATCTCTGATTATCCATTATCTTTACACCACCCACACATCCGATCATACAGCACCTGGTTGTTTAACTTCGTTGATTATGCGTGACCAAGCATAAATATATTCGAGACGTGCAAAAATTATTTTTATATTAGAATACGTTCTAATTTTTCATTTTTTGAACGGCGTGAAGTCTGTGAAAATGATATATTGGTCACGAGTGCCAATCTCGCTAAAATACTTAATAGAAATTTTAAAAAGAAATCGACTTCAGATTTTTTTCACACGGAAAAAAAAGTCATTCTAGAAACATCTCGTAAAAGCTTTGCTATCGTCAAATCGTTGAAAATAACAAAAGTGTATAATTGAAACAGCGTATTAAAAAAAATGAAATAAACAAGTTAACATATTATCTCTGCAAGCGTACAAGGAAAAGCGATGAAACACTGTTTTCAGGTTGTAAGATGTCGAACTATCTGTTGATGGCCAATGACAATGTTGCAGAGAGAGATATTTGCAACACATCGCTGGAGAAAATCGATATACTAAACATGTTGTCATAGGCATAACCAATAGAGGAAGACTTCAAAGAAACAAAAAAAAACTACCGTCAAAACGATGATCATTGTTTTGATTTGCATTTGGGGGGTCTTCATTTCCTACTTTGCTATTAGTTATTGCTTTACTAATGTGCGGCAGCGTTACGGTTATCGGTGCGGACCCGAGTTCAAATACCAGCTTCGCCTGCTGTGCTCACATTCACATAAATACCCCTTGGGAAAGATATGTATCCATCTTCATCTGTCTACATTTCTGAAATCAGGTATTGAAACTATTTACACCGTTTACATCGTTCAGGCTGTTGTCATGATCTTTACTGCCATATTCACGATGTTTCGGCCGCTGTACGTTACGGCCTTCTCCACTGAGGACACATGGCCCAGTGGATAAAAGCGTTGTTTGAGTAATATAAAGAGTGACTTGACCCAAAGAGTTGTGATTTCAAAACCTAGCCACAGCAGAGAGGGGAAAATTGGAAAGTTGAGTTACTGAAGGGAATTAACTGAAACTGAGATATCCAGAAAAGGCATGGCATGTGGAATTGGAACAAACTACTCCCGCGGAGTAAATAAAGGGTTCAGTTCGAAATTCCAATTTATACCACCTGAAGAAAGCCGGAGCGTATAACGGCCAAAATGTCGTGATTATAGCAATAAAGATGAGGACAACAGTCCGAACGATGTAAACAGTGTAAATAGTTTCAATACCTCATGTCAGAAATATAGATAGATCCTGAAGAAGTCCGGAGCGTACAACAAATATAACGTTGAGAATATGGTAATAAAGATGAGGACAACAGTCTGAAAGATGTAAATAATGTAAATGAATCTATCTATCCTACCCTCAGCTATGGGATAAATAACTGGGTAGACTGGACCGTCTAGTTTTGGGTGGCAACGAGTGTAAAAAAAGGAAAAGTCTGAATTCCAAACCATGGTGAAGGCAACGACAACTACTCCACTATCTTTCCTATGACGAAGCGGAGATTTAGGAATGGGAACAGAGTCGTCGCTGCTTACATGCTGAAAGAAGATTTTTTTTTTTTTTTTAAATTTCTTTCAATCTCATTTTGCTGCTATTTTATATCGTCTGTTATTTAACTTTAGCTTAACATTGGAATCCCATGCAAAACGTCGAATTATCATAAACTTTAGACAAAAGAATATCGTATCTATATACTTAATGATGCCAATAAAATTCTGATTTTCTCTTATTATTTCTTTGGGAAGTATAGAACGTGCGGATTCCAGGTATATTTACCCGGTCTCTCCACCAAGGTTGGATGTGATACATGGTCGTTTTAACGGGGGAAGCGCCATACACATACTTATATGGGCCAAGAACAAAAATTGATTTTTGTACAGCCTCTGTGACCACTGTTATTATACTGATCCAACCTCTTTAGTGCGATGAGGTAGGTACTGCCTCAGGGTCGGAATTTCCAAGGGCTGAGCAATTTCTCTCTACTAAAATGAGGAAAATCATAGCTTACAGCACAGGGACGTTAACCACACCCCCATAAACCCTCATTGCCAAGATTATTATTTTCTTTAAGCTAGGTTATTCAAACTCAACCTGGAGGTAGAGCTTACATTATGGATCATCGGTACTAAGATTATCATTAAAGTTTTTTCGAGTAAATAAATTGTTCCTGCTTTGTTTTTGATAATCGTGAAAATGAAAAGTATAATGAATTTCTCGATTATTTTCTTTTACTTTTGTTTTTTTTATCTTAATCTCAGTTGTTTTTAGCACAACTCTCAAGTCGTCATACTTCGTACATGTTCGTCATACTTCGTACATGTTCGTCATACTTCGTATATGTTCGTTAGTAAAGGACAAAAAATCAAGAATAGGTCTCTATAGATACACCAACTCGAATTTTTTTTTTCGTTTTTTTTTGCGTTTGTGCAGACCGGCTTCAAATTCCAGTCTTGCTTCAGGTTTATTCTTTATTTCAGAGTCACACTATTTACCAAAGTCTAAGTGTTGCTATAAAAAGCAACTGAAATTAATATCGAAATAATACAATTTTAGAAATTAATAACGTTACACTATGATTACGAAACCCAGGTAAAACCCAGGCAAAAAAGAGGATGTGTGATTTTATGGTAGATATTAGATAATGTTTCCGTATTATGGCCAGAGAATGGGATTTTTGTAGTGGCACCCACTTTACGAAAGAGGATGAAGAAAACAAGTAGGTAAAGAAAATCATTTGAGGTCAAGTGATAACAAACCGGACACTGATTAGTTCCAGTTGCTGTTCTATATCAACAGTCATACTTAGGATTGAAGGAGTTAGTTCTGGCTTGTCCTTGGGTGCAGACTGTTCCGATTTCCCCCGTTCGTATTGCCAACAGCAAGTCGTGATGTGTGAAAAGGCAACGAGTCGATCAATGAAACTCACATAGCAGACACAATCTCGAATGTCATTTACCAAAACCGATTAAGCGAAGGACTGAACAAAAATAAATATTTTATAATTATTGGAAACAACGCCCGAGTTTATCATTTCTTTACGTGTCGTAACGTTTCATCATCATTACTCTGTGAACATGCAGTGAGACTTTCCTAGTGTTTCGACATGAAACATGGTCATGAACAGGAATCGAAAATGCTACGTGGAGCCATCTGTGTAGGGTTTCGTCGTATGTTTACAATCATATGTTGCCTATAATTGATGATAATGTGTCATCTAAGCAATTAAAACATAATAAGACGGCCCGCTAGTACTCGCTTCTGACGACACCTGTCTGCCAAGGCAGATATCTAAACCCTACCAAAAACGACAGCTCAATCTGTAGAATACACCTGTGATTTAGAGTGGAACTATGCTGAGCAGACGTTAGTTACAATTTCTGGGAGAAAGCGCAAAATCCGACGTGATCAATTTCTCAAAACCTCGGTCACGATGACTTGTGATTTTGTGCTAGCACAACTATCGATTGTTTCGAAATGGTTGAGTCTACCCACTTGGATCAACTCGTGGTATGGTTTCCAAGTACTTTCCAAATGGTAGCATCACCTCAGATCGATAACATCCAAGTTATGTCAAAACGAACATGGTAAAATTCGAACCTAAGTCCCATGGTTAGAAGTGAACGTTCTAAACGCTCGGCAACGTGCCCATAATTAATAAATTAAAACAATAATATTGCTATTAATATATTTATGCCAAGATAATGGCGTATGCGTTTGTCAGGAGGATAAAATATCCGTTTGTCAAAAGTTTAAAATTTAAAATTAACTATAAAAATTGATTATAAAAATTAATTATAGAATGGCGAGTAAAAGCATAAAGCAAAAAAAATCGTTTCCATTTATTTTTACTAAGAAACCATAAATGTTTGATAATGTTATCTGGGGTGTATCTGTAGTCATTCAAGGCAGTTTACATTAACACAACACGAGGAGAGACACTGATCGAAAGGCATGGTGATGTTAAAAATTGGCCATACAGAAGTTATGAGCCATTTACTTCCAACATGGTAAATATATTCCCACATAATAAATATATTCCCACACGGTAAATATATTCCCATGTGGTAAATATATTCGCAAATTAAGTTACGAACGTAAACATCTCATGCTGAATGGACCAAACATTGATTACATATTTTAGAGCCTTTATTCGACATTTTATTTTAGTTGATCTAAATTTGATAATAGTAGTGATTAGTTTGGAGATCGATTAATTAATGGATGGATTTGGTTTTTACGGCTTATCAATACTGAGTTATTGGGAGCCGAAACATATTTTTAAATTGCATTAGAATAATTCCCATTGCAAAGGAATCTTGTATTAATAATTTAAGGGTAAAATAAATATTCTAAAAAAAATAATTTTTCTAGATAAAACTTGCACAAAAATAGATTGTAATAAACGTTTTTCATTAAAAATAAATTATAGGACTTTTCTGTGTATAAATCGCACAGAAATAGATCGTAAATTCATATTCTATTATAAAGAACAATCTCCTTTACGAAATGCGAAATCTCACTTCGTTTGGTACTTTCGAAAAAATTTTAGGTTATCTGCTCTGTAATACTTTCACTTATTCACTCACACATTCTCTCTATCCCTTAAAGAAACTTTCGTAGTATAAAGGGAGAGTTATACCTTCTTCGTCCTTCTTTTCGTAAAAGGCTGCCTCTGCCTGATTTAAACCCTAAGTCGTTAGCACTAAATATTTATCTAAAACAGCTGTGTCCTTTCTTTTCATTGAGTCTGTATATCTAACAGTTTGATAAAAACCATTATTAACATCCCAATCTTTGTCCAGAAAACTTAATCATATTCAGTTGCTTTACCGCAATTTTTGAGTCAGTCTATTCTATAACCACAATCCCTAAAGAAACAGAAGAGTTGCATTCTCAATGAGTGATGAGTCGTCTGCATATATCACGTTTTTACTGTACATCGATCATACTGGTATATTAGCAGACATTTTGTCTTCCTTGCGATTTATATCTTTAATGAAAGTTGTAGAAAGTTCAGGCCTAAAAATGTAGTAGAAATAATCAGTATTTGCTTTGAAATATTTAAAAATAAATATAAATTAAATATCAGTAAAATCAAATAATGTCGTTTTCTCACATGTGAGAAAACGACATTATTTTTGCACCAACCTAATAACTGCCTTGTGCTTTATGTAGGGTGACCGAACAACGGAACAATTATCATAAAAAATATTTATAGAAAAGGCACAGGGAGGCAACTTTATGGCAGTGGAAAAGGGAGTGAAGCCGAGATGCCAGATCAGGACCAATAATACTGCTGATTATTCTTTCGATTTTATCAAAGTGCACTAAATAAATAGCGGGAGCGCCGGACCATATGTGGCAGCAGTATTCTCAGCAAAGAGAAATGGTTAACTTATGGATATGTAAAATAGATTCTTGCGAGAAAATTGTCTAGCATGATACAGTAATACATATATACTATAATATATACAGTATAGAAAATTGTCTAACATCATAAAGTAAACTGTGCAGTGAGCAGTTCTCGTGGCCTGGTGCCAAACAAAGCTAAGTTTAGTATAATAGCAGCAGTTCGATTTTTTTGTTTTTTTTAAAAAATTTTGTGAATTGAGAATTATATTATTCTTTATTTGTTTTGTTTTTCTTTTTAATTTAAAAAAGTTATAGAATCTTTTATATAGACATAATGAATATTATGTTTAAAAACTTAATTCCTTGACGGAAAAAAACATTGTTTAAAACCAAATAAAAACATTGTTAAAAAATTTTTAGATTCATTTTTATCATAATTATTAGGTTGGTGCAAAAATAATGACGTAATAATGTCGTTATTTTTTAACGTCAAAAAACGACATTATTACGTCATTATTTTTGCACCAACCCAATAGAAGAATTATTAAATTACGATACCCCACCCAAGAAAGTAAATTTACCTACCCTACCCATGACAATATGTTTACCTACCCTACCCATGACAATATGTTTACCTACCCCACCCATGACAATATGCTTACCTACCCTACCCATGACAGTATGTTTACCTACCCCACCCACGATAGTAAATTTGATAAGAAATGGGGAACCACATATTTACATGTAGATAGTGCCAGAAATTGTCCAGTTCCGTCCGCCACCAACCTTTTTGAGACGTCTCAGGTATCGACCTTGATTCTCCATCTTTGACTACAGAAGGTAGTGACGGAGAGTGAGAAGAAAGGTCTAAACATCAATTGCAAGAAGACTGAATGCATTGTTGTTAGCAAAAGGGACAACCCAACATGCAAATTGAAAATTGGAGATATCAAAATCAAACAAGTAGAAACATTTTAATATCTGTTAAGTGTTTTAGCAAAGGACGAAAAGTGCGACACTGAAAAATAAGAAACATAAAAAATCATTAGAAACAAAGAAAGGCGTACTGAACCGTTACGCAACATGACTTTCTATATAGCAGTGAATGCGGGACAATCTCTTGACAGAAGAATTAGAAAATTTTATTTCAATTTTTAAAAAGAATTAATGTTTCAATTTTTTTGTTTTATTCTTTCTTCTGGAATAATTATTAAATAATAAATACGTTTATTTTTTGTTTTTTCTGATCCAGGATCAAGAGCCAGATGAAAAATGAACTAATTTCGAATGATTTCCGTGATTGAACGACATACTCTGCAACTGTCGCGCAAATAAAGAAAGCATACAGAATGTAAAATATTTTTTATATAATGCAACGAAATCTCTAACTATTCCATATATATAAACTGTATTTCCTTGGAAAAGTAACTTGCAGGCAAGTTTTAACATCGATTATTTTTTCTTTCAACAGTCACGACAACGACGCCATCTGTTGGTGTGATTCAGAAGCAGGGAACCGGAAGTCCTGAAACTTCTAATGCGAAGGAAGTCCTTAGAAGTATTAGGTCGACAGACGCAACTATCAGTGGGAAGACGAAATCTGAGGATATTCATTGGTAGTTTTAAAGTGCGAATGAAAGAAAATGCTGGTAAAGAAAACGGAAACGAGAATTGCAGAAAAGCGAAGAGGAAGAAAGTGAATCTTAAAGTGAGAAGAGGATGAGCTTGAGGCTGGAGTTATCAAATGATCTTTCTTCAAAGCGTATCGGTGCGGCAACGCGGCAAAATGGAGGGTCAGTGATATCGGGTTCCGTACGTTGAAGATGAATATAGAGATTTATATCAACGTATTATTTTCCGGCGAGAGAACATTTGATAAAACCAATAGACAGGGCGAAAGTTAGATCGGATTATCGCGAGAACAAGGTAGCTTGTTTTGTTCCGAGAAAGAATCCATCGGAATTTTTTTTATAAAAATGACCTACTTCAAAAGTAAGTGAATAACCACAAATCAGGCATAATGATCGTGTTGGTTACTTTCAGAATTGACTCTACCTTTCTAATGCAAAGAAGGACGACCACTCGTTTATTGAAGGCATTGTTTTGTTATTTATAAATTAAACTAACATATATATATATATATATATATATATATATATATATATATATATATATATATATATACAGAACATAACACGCATGTACCGGCGTACATACGCTGGTAAGCAAATGAATAATTACCAAATTTAGCCAAGAAGTTTATACATTATAGTGCTCAATGTGATTAGACAGAGCTAGGAAACATATAGTAATAAATACACATAGACCTACGTTTAGTGTGCGACTTAAGTTTCGTTGGTTGGTTTAATGTTTATTTAAAAGTATACAGATGCTCATGGGATGGGCGCTGATTCATAGTTCAAAATTAAGTGTACAAAAACAGTACGAAACAATACTGGGGTTTAAGTGCAGGAAATGAGGTGTAGGTATGAGTCAATAATAATAATAATAATAATGATAATAATAATAAAAGGGCAAAAAAAATGGGAATTGAAGTGTACGCTGAAAATTTAAAATTTGAAAGACACACAATGATACCTCCCTTTAATCAGTGAAACGATTTTTACGAACAGCATTGTTTGCGAAAATCGTTTAACTGGTTAAAGGGAGATAGTCAGTGTATGAGCTAAAATAAGAGCGCGCGGAAAATTAAAATTTGCAATTAAATTTAGGCGTAAAGTTGGTTATCCAGAATTACAATATTTTAAGAGAAACATCTTTTTATGCATACAAGTAGACATAAGGTCATTCCTTTTATTGATTAGACTTGAATTATTATTTTTTTTTTTAGCATGATTAATTTTTCGTGTAAACATAAATCGTGTAGCTATCTCTTTTGGTACTCCAATAAAACTTAGTTCTGTGGCATTTGCGAATTTTCTGTTGTTAAGGGTTATTTTATGATGATAAAAACGTTTTTTCCAATTACTAGCAACTGACCCGAAATAAAAATTTAATTTGGTCATTATGCTTGATGCTGGCCTTATAAATAACTCCTTTATACATACATTTGCCATTCAAAGGACAGATATTCTCTTTTCGGCAGTTGCATTCTTGATCACCATAGCTAACATTGTAATTATTTTTGCTTAAGTATTTATTAAGGGTTACACTCTTATGTTGGGCAAGGTTTCTAGTGCAGCTGTAACTAACCTTAATGATGTTCTTGTTGAAGTGGTTATGGTTAAAGTGTTTATATACTAATTTAAGGTAGATTCTGCTGATGTTGGTTCTGAAGTTACTATTGAAAGGTAGGATGAACCAAATTATGTTACGTTTTCCATTCCTACGTTTACTTTTAGTATTCGCGCTAGTGTTTGGGTCGCACTCTAGTTTAATATTCTGCTTACTTTTATTTAGGACATTTTTTAACTATGAAAATGTATCGCTGAAATTTTTACTATAAAAATGAACTTTTATACTTTCATAGTCTTTTGAAACCAATTTGAGGGGTTAACCACTTGCTCATAGCTGGGACGCTAACAGGTGCTACCACCCTGAATCAGGGTGGGCCTGAAACCACAGCAATTAAGAAATGGTTCCACGCTTCTCAAAACTGAAGATAAACCTTTCCAAGAGAGAAAAAAATGAATCTGGAAGTGGAATAAAGCTATAATGAACTCTGCTGTTAATCTATGATAAAAAAAAAATCAGGAAGTAATGATACTATATAGCAAAAATGCACATTTACAAATCCATTATTCGTCCATGCATTGAATACTGCTACCATATTTGATCTAGTGCTCCTGATATTCATCTCGATAGTGGAACTCCCTTCTGTTTACTTGCTCCCGTGAAAACTACAATCTTCCAAAATTTATATGCAACGTCAATCGCCATCTTTTATCTTCTTCTCTTGCCCCAGTCTTCCCTATATTCAGTTTTTTTTTCTCTGAGTGTGAAAGAATGTGAGAAAACGAGTATGAAAGAATGTGAAAAAAATGAAGAATTTAGATGTTGACGATTCGCCTTTCATTTGCATTTTTGAAGATCAAAGTTGACTGGAAAGCAAGGAGCCGGAAGAGAGTACCATAAGCGAGGAAAAAACTGTTAGTATAGAACTTACGGTTACATTTTACGTTTATTTCTAGCTATTTCAACTTTAAACTGAAGAGACCTTGCCGCCAACACAGTACTGCGCTTAAATTCATTATGTCGCGGTAACAAAGAGAAGAGCTCATCACAACAATTACCATGAAAATTATTTATCAGAAAGGTAAAAGGAAGCTACTTTACGGTGGGAAAGTGACTGAAGCCGAGATGTCAGGTCAGAACCGATAACATGATCCTACGTATGATTGTGAGGTTGGATCAGTTATAACAAATTTACTACGCTAGAGATAGTTTCACACAATAACACAAATTACTACAAAACCAAAACATTAACCTAAAACTCGAGTCATATTTTAAATAGCCTTGTCACATCGAAACTTTCAAAAGAGAAATCTTGGATATTAGTGGATATGGCATTAAAAAAACAAATTCATAAAATACGTGACGACATGATTCTTTTGTGAGCCATTTCAGACTTGGGGTCAAATTGTCGATTTATCTTTGACATTAATTCAGTACGTGGCCACAAGTTTGAAGCCCCATGTGAGGAGCCAACTTACTGGCATTAATAGTCTACGAGATGATATTTATATCTAAAGTTTCCAATTATTGATATTTTCTAAGCTTCTCATAATATTGGGAGAAGGACACTACTTCGGTGATTGTAAGGGAACCGGAGTTCCAACGTGATTTGGCCGTAAGTATGTTCGCTCTTCAAATTATAGTTTGTAATTATTACTTAGATATATGGAATCTATGAAATCGTCAGTTTAAACTGATGCCAGTTCAAAAGTTTGAAGTCACTCCCCCAGAGTTAGCATGGAGTGAACTTGACAGAATAGTGAAACCTTTCCATCCAAAAAATGAAAAAGAGCTATTGAAAAAAGAATTAAATCAATCATCAAACTTATACTTTAAGAAACTTTTGCAAAAATTTGTGTTAATCAAGGCTAAAGGAGAGTAAAATTTAAAAAATTTAATAATAAAACGCTTTTTTTTTCTTTTTCTCATAATAAAATTTCTAATAAAAAATCATGTCTGACTTTTTTTTAACCACCTATAATAATTTTCTCTTATTTAAAGTACAAAACTACTTTTGAGGTCAATTTAAAAGATTGCGAGGGATGTCCTCAAACTTTTGAACTGTGCCTTCTTTTCATTCCATATACAGTGAGCATTTTGCTTAGTTAGCATCTTCTAAATTTCAAAAATGAAAGCTTGGAAATATTCCAGTATATTCCAAAGAAATATTCCAGTATATTTCATGGAAATATTTCCTTTCCAAAATTATAGTTTATAATCAAAGTTGAGATATATAAATAAAAGAAGTTTCAGTTTAAACTTACACCAGAAGTGTGTATATCGGACTGCCGTCTATTTTTTCCATATAGTGTGATCATTTTGTTTAAAATTCATATTTTATTGATTTCAAATGAAAAGATGGACATTTTACAACATATTACAGAGAAATTTTCACTTTTCAAAACCAGAGTTTCTAATTATTGCTTCGTGTGATTTTGATTTTCCCCAAGCTCAAGGGGATCATCTAGGGGACCCGTTTTGAAGGCGTGGAGGTTATCAAGAGGGCTGTAAGGAAGAAGCTGATGACGATCTATGAAGAATCCTTCCAGCATTGCGTAGAAACATAGCGGAGAAAGCTAGAAAAGTGCATTAGACGCGAGGGGTGTTACTTTGAAGGGGAAACCATGTAGTTTGTTGTTTGAAATTGAAATAAATTTTTTGACACCAGTCTCGATACTTTTCACACCGAGTATATGAAAAAGAAAAAGACGTCTGTTGAAATAAAGCTCAGAAAGGAAAGAGTTTCAGTTCTCAAGGTAAAGGAGAATTGGACCATTTGAAAACAATTAGAAGAGCTAAAATGAATAACGTCTTATGGATGAGCATTGCATAAGCATTTAAAAAAACGCATTTGTCGTTGGTTATACGCTAAAATAAGATTAATGCACCAATATTTACGTATAAAATATAAACTTAAAAATTACGTTTCTTGAGAGAAAACTTTTTTATATACTGCAGTATCTATGATGCAGTTGTTTAGGAAAATTTGATTATATTTTCTCCAACACTTTTACGACACATATACGAGATACTTCAAAGATTATATATATATATATATATATATATATATATATATATATATATATATATATAAGATACTTCAAAGAGAATTGGGCTTTAAATTAAAACCAGAAATTAAAAGAAGAAACAAATATCGCTAATTTGTACAATTTTCTCTTTTGCTAAAGTATAAGATTGCAAAATAGAAATAAAAAGAAACTTTCTACTTTCATGAAACTTATAAATTATTTATTTTTCTTAAGCGGATATGCAATTAACTGTCAGCATGGAAAACAAACGAATGCAATAAACCAATTTTTATCTTTTCCAATTACCTCTCCGCCATATTTTTTCCCAAAATTGTATTATCACGTTCTCGTCATCGTTGTATTCAATAGGCCTAATTGAAATGCGGAGTTCTCTGATTAAACACCTACATGCAACGCTACAAAAAGAAGCCTTTCAGACACAATACTCCAACACCTTTGCTGGCAGGCTGAATAAATGAGAATGAAACTCAGCGTTTTATTTTAACGAACCTTTCGTTTCCTTTGAAAGGAGCAACCAAGGCAAATTACCTCCCTTGACCTTTTACGCCCTTATGTAATAGAATTTAACGAAGTAATATATTTATGATCTGACACCCTCGACGCGATAAATTGTATGTTTTGGCAACTGTAAATTTTCAATATAAGGGTTAATTTAATTTTTTTCGTTTTAAGCCTAAAAGGACTTCATTCTAATATTAAAAACAAAGAAACGTATGCCAAATTGTATATTTTTATTCATTGCGAAAAATCTGTTTTAGCAACATTTAACACTAAGTCAATATATGCAAATGAAACTTTGATATATTTTTATACGCAGATTTTGTTTAGAATCGGTCGGGTTGTGGAGAGGTAAAAGATTTTTGCAAGCAAGGGCTAATGACCTGCGAGTATTTGACTAATTACGAATCAATTTTATAAGAATCCTTCCAATTTCACTTGTGAAAAACTATTTAAAAAAAATTCTTTAAAAAATGAATCAGTTTTTGCTGTATTTTTTTTTTTTAATCAATCCACTCCCAGCAAGCCAATAATGTTACCCTGATGCCATTGGCTACTGGAAGTAAAAGAGAAAGAAAAGACTTCAAAAGCAACCAAAACCCAATAATAATATGAATTTCAGAGTTTACACATTCTTAATGGATAATAGTGAAGGACGTAGTCTCAGATATCTTTACTATTGTGAATTTTTGTTGTCCGATTTTCATTAAGTGCTCATTTATTGTAGCCCTGTACCACACTACACTAACCTTACTAATTATTTTATTCTTAATGGGTAAATGTTAACGAGCTAGTCTCGCAGATCATTAATACTGTGTAGTGAGTTCGATTCTCACTGTGCCAGACTAACCTAAACTTAGTATAAAAACTATATTACTCTTGGGTAATGGTTAACGAGCTAGTCTCGTAACACCGAATATTAAAAACATATGTGAAGGCTTTACACAATCATTGAGAGGTTGATATGCTGCTAAACGAAATTAACCAAAAAATCTACGCCATTTGATTCTGATCCCTTTTTTTCCTTTTTTGAATACCATATCCTTTCAAGTATGTATGCGATCAGAATTCTCCGTAGGTTCATTGCCCTTATTGCCTTTGTTATGCATTCTTAAGAAATACAATGGAGTGGTTTCCCGTTTGCTTTGAAATGTCTTTCTCGTAGATTGCTTAAGACTTAAGAATAGACAGCTTAAGCTACACAGCTATTATATCCGTTGCTAGATGGGGAAGCGATTGATTTCTACTTCTCCACGTTCTTGAATTAAGAGTTATCTTTTCCCGTAACAGTCTGTAATCCCAAGCTAGAGTGCCCAAGCTAATCTAGCTGGGGGTGCGAAGAACTTACCTTAATTACTTATTGATTGGCTTGATTTTTTTTACGGTTTATCAGCATTTTGCAGGTTAATTAAGCCAGAAAATCGTTTTAGATTGTAAGAATTTTGGGGAAATAATAATGGTTTACTAATAAAAGTCTTACTAATTAACCTATATCTGGGGGAGAAGAGGTAAAGTCATACATTTCCCAAGGGTATTTACGCGTAAATGAATATAACAAACCCGACTGGTATTGGAATTATCCATTATACTATTCACACATCCAAGCACCTGATATTCCCAAGCGGTCACCCATCTGGCTACTGACCAGTCGCGACGTTGTTTAACTTCAGCGATCGTTCGAGAACCGTTGTTTCAATATGATATGACCATAAGCCGCCTTTTCTAAGGGCATTTATGCGAAGTAAATACGAGGTTGGTCTGAAATGTTCATCAGCTGACTATAAAGGAGTGATTCTAGAACTGTGAAATCTTGTATGTATTAATTTAAACTCTTCTTGTTAACAATTGCATTGTTCCATTCCAGTTAAACTGACACCTGACTCTTCAAAGAAAACTGTTCATCCTCTTGGTCAAAAAGTTATCACCAACAGACATGACGTTATCAATTCAATACTGGTTCCCAGACAAGTATTTTTTTAATGTTGGGGAACAGATGATAATCAAATCAGGAGAATAGTGAGCTACCTATGATAAGTCCATTGTGCAGAAATTTCTCAACACTCTCAATGGATATGGCAATTAGCATTGGCTACTAATTATAATCAATTTCCTGTCATCCATCACCATATGGTGAACACTAGCAATATTTTCTTGGTGATAGCAGCCGCAAGAGATCCAGACATTGGGTCAAGACTCTCCCTTCTCCTCCTAAATTCAACTGCCCACTTTTGCACTGTTGACAAAACTGGCGCGTCACACCATAATGAGCAGTGAATGTCCTTGGGAGGCTAAACTCTTTTTTCTGCAGGTACTTGATAACACTCAGTAAGTTATGTGCCATACGTGATACGCGCGTATGCGATCAGGTATCTTTCGATACATGACTGACAAGGCAGATTTTTCCCGCAGTAGGTTTGCATTTCTTTCTGCGGTAAACTAGTTGCCATCCAAAGCAATAGGAACCGGTCTGTTCTGCTATTTACCCATAGCTAGTGGGATAAGAAGACGATTCATACCTTTCCCAAGGGTATTAGTATGTCTACGGTGCCAAATTTTGTCCTTTTTCAAAAAAATGTTGCTATTTGTTTCATCCCAAGTCTTCTTTGAACAGTCAGATATCAGTTTATCTGGAAATAAACAATGCAGTTATTTATTTTTTTTAAATAGCTGAAATTAATTAATGCAAGATTTCACAGCTCTAACATCACTCCTTCGTAATCATCCTATTGACTTTTCAGTCCACACTTGCAATCTGACTTCTGTGAATGTCAAGCATAACAAATGATTCTGATGACTTGATTGTTGATTTGGTTTTTACGATGGGAATATATTTTAGATTGTAAGTGTGATATAGAAATATATACTGTCGACACTTGAGTTTGAACCTAGATCGCCAGTGAGCAAACACAGGCGATCCCATTATCGAATTAAGTAGACTACGTGACCATAGAGAAAACGCATATATATAGGAAGTTGTGTGACGATTGATCGCTATTTCTACTCTACCCTTTGTTACTATTCAGATCGTCATTCGGTGGTTACTATTCGAGCGAGTATTAACGAGCAAGTACTATTAGTGCGAGTGATATTCGAAGGCGTCTGACACCAGTATTGTTCAACGGCGTTACTATACTTGTATCTGTGATTGCAAAGTCTCTACTACAACAAGCATTACGAAAGTGACAACGAGTATTCATTGGCGCCACAAAAGTGACAACGAGTGTTCGTTGACATCACAAAAGTAAGAATAATTCTTTTGCTTTTTGAGAGTGAATACTGCATTAACAATTTTTTTTTTTGAGGGAACAATGACTTTTCCAGATACAAATCCTACTATTCAAACCATAAATTGTGGAGGGGGACAGCTTTCCCACGTAAATGAATGTAATGAACTCAACTGGAATTCGAACTCGGCATTTGTAGCTGCAGTCTATTCCCCGCACATACTTGGCGAACTGAGAATCTGTGATGAATTAAAGTATGTCAGGCCTTTGCATTAAGGCTCAAGAGAACGAACTGATGTCAGTTTACCCGGAAAGATACAATGCATATATTTATATGAAGGGCTGAAACTTCTGCGTGCATGATTTTCATAGTCAACCGACGAACTCTTCAACCCTCGTATTGTAAATATATAAGACGATCCTTGATTTTTAAATTCATATTCCGTCTTATACACTGCTATATCCGATAATCCTGAAAACACTTGCAGAACTCCAAGTTAAGCACCCAAATGTACTGCCGCTTGGATTTCTCCATTTTCCTTAGCTTTTTCCATTTCTCTTGCAACATCGATATCTGATTAATTTTTGCTACATCTCGCTTATGCGCGAGATATTTTCACATCTTTTCCATACAGACGTATTCACATGAACGGCCACCAATCGACAAATCTTATTTCCGACAGCCAATAATATGTTCCGATTAAATTCTCTCCAGCTTTTATGAGGACTTACAAAACGCAGCGAAGCCATTCTTCGGGAGTGAACGAAAAAGTGAATAGCGTCGTATTAATAGTGTCCACAAGTTGTTGCTTACTGCTTACAGTTAATGTCGTCTGCTTTTCAATAACAGCGTTTTCCAATCCACATATTCAAGCGAGCAACAGTCCTCCTGAAAGATGAATAGATTTCCCGGTGCAACATGCCGTTATCTATTCCACATGATGGCAGATGATGTGATGTTTGCAAGGAGACATTCACCGAGGAACAACAAGAGATTTTTATGCTATGGAAAAGGTTATTCCTTCGAGGTAAAACGTGCCATTATCATCGCAAACATCACGATTAACAACATGAAGGAAAACGCCGATCGATTGTTAGCCTCTCAATAAACTATATAGGCAAATGTGTGAGTTTTTCTAGGTACATGTAGGTAAGTACATGAATGCTCTCTCTCTCTCTCTCTCTCTCTCTCTCTCTCTCTCTCTCTCTCTCTAGATAGATAGATAGATAGATAGATAGATAGATAGATAGATAGATAGATAGATTGTTAATACTATAAATATTATACATACAGGATATATGTCCTTCGATATGTCTCAGTGAGAAATATGTATCCTTTAAAGGTGTAATTGAACCCAAATGCTCGAACAATGACTGTGAATGTTTCCGCATAAGATTGTTTCGTTTTCTGCGTCTTATCAACGCTTTGCAGGTTACTTAAAGTCAGAAAATATTTTTAGATTGTAAGAATTTATTTTTGGGGGGTGGAGATAATAATGGTTTAGTGATACATGTCTCTCTAAATAACCCAAGGCTAGGGTTTGGGATTTACGAGATGGTATTTGCGTAAATTTGTGCATGGATATATATATATATAGGGTGTATTAAATATACTTTTACAAATTCTAAGTGCAGGTTCCTGACACCAAAACAAGGTGTCCATATAAGAGATTCACTCGAAATGTAATTTTTGTTTTGAATATTGTAGATATTATTATACGTTTCGACCGTGTACCCTCTTGCCATCTTCAGTCCACTTTTTGCTAATTGTGATGATATTGATTATCATATTATTTGATTTTTGTGTTATTTTTAATTGAAACGTCCTCCTATACACTATTTACATCATCATCGTCGTCATCGTCCTCATTGTCATTATCCGTCCCATGACGGAGTGTGATCTTAGAGACGCTGTACAACTGTGCGTCTGACTAGTTTTCCTCAGATATCTGGTTTGGAAGCCAAAGAGTTATTCATTCATTCGTAATAAATCTATGGCAGGAGTCCCCACCCATTCTCTAGGTAAAATGATAGCCGAGATATCCTCCATCTTGAATTATAACCATGGTTAGAGAAAACCGTTTTGTTTCGGAGACGTTAAAATTGTCAAGGCATTCCTTGTCACAAATTAGTCTCTTTACGATTTTAAATATAGGTGTCCTTTCAGATGAAGATATTCGCCCAAATAAAAATAATGACGATAATGTTGACGAAGAAGAAACTGAAGAGACTCGAGTCACAAAATAGAACGAAACGGTGTTCCAGTGCTTTCTGCATTCTTTTCAGGATTCTTCTAGACTCGATGAATTACTATAAAGATATATATATATATATATATATATATATATATATATATATATATATATATATAAGGGGGTCCAAAAAATGTACACTTTAATATAATTACAAAAATGCAATGTTTTTTGACTTCCAAGTAAGATTAATGGTTAAATTTAAGAAATATTAATGCTTATTCTTTTACAAAGAACATTGATAGCTTAAATTAAATTCATGTTTATAAATATTCAAATTTAAGACGAAATCAAAGTGTGCTTTTTTTTTGGGGGGGGGGGTTTGGGTGGTCACCCACACGTGTATATATATATATATATATATATATATATATATATATATATATAAGAACTATGTATATATAAATAAAAAGAAAGAACAGTAAGATATATAATCCGGTGTTCTTATAGATATTTTTAATCTTACAAAATAGTGCTCAATGTAAATTTACAAAGCATTAATATTATAAATTAATTGATTTAAAATAAGTTTTCGCTACACAATTCTAACCATGTTTCAAAAATGGAAGCTGAAAGCTCCGAATTTAATTTTGTAATTAAATTAAATTAAAGACATTAGTTCCATTTCATCCTCAAGCGAATTTTGGAGTAACTTTTAAAATTACTGGGTTTTAAAGACACAGCAAAAATCATAATTCGCGTTTCCAAGGTTACAGAGAAATCCATTCAACCAGGCTAGGGCTGTTTGCGTGTTTATTATGGCTTTATTTTGATATATCAGTTATTAATTACGTTTTGGTAGGGGTAGGGATGTATTTTTCAATGAAATCTGACATCAGTTAAATGCACGTCGTCTGGATTTTTTTTTAATTCTATTGTTAAGGGCAAAATAATTCTTACGGCATTTTTTTCTATTTGTATATTTAAAGATTTTTGGGTGGTGTTTAGGTTAGAATACGTTTTATTTAACTACGATTTGAAAAATATTTTCACTTTTTATTTTTAATATACTATATTTCTTTTAAGAACAATTAAATGTATTAGAATCCCTTACAGTATGTAGAATTATTTTCACATCAAGTATAAGTATGTATATTATTAGGTAACCTTTTTTTTAAATTATATTTAAGTATTATTTAAGTAAAATTTATGACAATGAAGGCAAAAATAGCGAATTAATTTCACTGATTTAGTAAACTTTTATTTTTTATATAAATCTAGTAATATATTTTCTCATGTAAGTGCAAAGGACATGGGTCATTCAATGGCTTACATCTTCTATCTTTCATCATAATTTCATAATAAGTGCTGGTAGTACTTTGAGAGAGGTGTTTAGGTTAGAAGACGTTTTATTTAACAATTTTTTAAAAGATGTTTAGGTTAGAATTCGTTTTAACGACAATTTTAAATGCAACTTTAAAATATTTTCAGTTATTTTAACGGACTTTTTCTTTTTTTTTAAACAAGTAAATGTAATAGAATTACTTACAGTATATAAAATTATTTTTTCACGTTAAATATAAGTATGTATATTACCAGGTCGCACTTTTTAAATTTATTTTTATTTTTAAATATTATTTAATGAAAATTTTTGACAATGACGGCATAAAATAGCTATTTCATTTCTCTGATTCAGTAAATTTTTATTTTTTATAAACTTAGTAATATATAGTTTCTCATGTATGCACAAAGGACATGGGTCATTTAATGACCTACATATTCTAGCTTTTCTTATTAACTTCCATTTTACTGTAGGTGTTTTACTTGATTCGTTTAGGTGCCAGAAGTACTTCGAGAGAGATGTTTGATTTTTATATTTATTTATCCTAAATGAACTTTGATGTTTGTTGAATCTTTTTTTAACTCATGGCTAGTGCAACCTATATATATTTTTATGTTTTCAGGAATTTCAATCAAAGAGATTGGTATACTATTGATTGTGTGCGACATTTATTTTGTAGAGGGAAATTATGAGGGTTTCTACAGTTACATAATTTTTGTTTATTTTCATCAGTTTTTATTTTTATTTTTCCATTGTCTAATTTTTTTTGGTTTTGGTATAAGTGTTTATTTAAGATATTAGCATTATGTTTCTTAATAATTTTTTCTAAATTTTCCATACAGCTGTAACTCAATTTTAGTGTTTTTATTGAAAATAGTACTTAGTTTACTTTAACTAGGAAAATGCTTAACTATTAATGCGAGGAATTTTTGTCCTAATTTGTTCTTATTATTTGTTATATATAAGAACTATATGCAAAAATAATTATGTAGGTATGAACCAGGTCCAATAAATTAGTACAAACATAGATAGATAAATAATCTTCACAGAAAACCAAAATTGGAATCGTTCATCGTCTATTGATTTGTTGGTATTTTGTAACAATTCAAAATAGCGTTTCTTTCAACACTTCATTTAGCTTGGGATATCGTTCTCTTTCATTTCTTGTCTTTTCTCCGTCCTAAATGCAATGATCTTCAGAGATTCATATAATCCACGTCACTCCCGGACCGAATTCGGTTTGCACTGTCCGCTATTAATCGAATTTGCATAACAAACTGATATTTGACTTAAGGATGTGTTCCAATGGCAAGGAGAGACTTTAATACATATATTTGTTTTATCTATTTCTGTGTCTGAGAGATAAAAAAAATTATACAAAGAACATCGTTTTTCATCTTTTTCAACTTTTTCTTTCTTTCTTTTTTTTATTGATTTATGTTTCTTCTCTTCTATTTCTCTTTTATTTTTAACGTTTTTTCTGTCAACCTTACTTTCGAGACAGGCTTTCTATTTATCATTTTTATCTATCTATGTATCTATCTAGTTCTGTTCCTATCTTTCGATCCCATTCTGTTCATATCTCTCTATCTCATTCTGTTTTTATCGATCTATCTCATCCTGTTCATATCTATGTATTTATCTCATTCTGTTCTCTCTCTCTCTCACTCTCTCTCTCTCTCTCTCTCTCTCTCTTTCTATAGATAGATAGATAGATAGATAATGCCTATTCATAATTATCTGCATGAAACTGTGGAGTCGTCATTCACATCATAGCAGCAAAAATTAGCATCGTGTTCACGGAGATAAAAGCATACTTAACAGGATGTACAGACATAACAGAAAAACATGTAAAATTTCATGTTAATTTCATACAATTTATTTATATTTTGTGTATTGGTTTGTGCATTTTTATGTTACAATTGTTTTATGGTACATGTGATGAAGGGGAGAATTTACTCCGGAGTCTTACAAGCCATATCACAGAGAAAATTTGAACATGTGTTCCCTGTACCAAGGCTCGTGGTGAATTGAGTGACTTTAACGTCTTTTGGCGGGATATCCGTATTTTCGGCAAGAACAATTTTTGCTGCATGCTGGGAGTATATTTTTTTAATTTATTTTATACAAAGTTTTTGTTATTGTTTTTTCTTATTTTATTTATAATTTTCATCATTATTTTATATTTTATTTTAATCATTTATAATCATAATAATATTCCCACAAAACTCCTTATAACTTACTAGAATCTTTGATACCCTTCTTAGATGTGTGTGCTTTCGTATATATGTTTCTATCTATACTCTGTTCATGCCTATCAACCTATCATAGTATGTTCTTCTCTATTTTTCAAAGGTAGATAGACTGATAGATTTTCAAAGGTAGATAGACTGATAGATAGACATCTATCAGTCTATCTACCTTTGTTCATATCCCACTATAATAGTTTGAAGTGATGTAATGGCTAGCAAGCTTATCTCGTTAGATAAATGACGATCGAGTAGTAAATTCGACCTTGTCTTGTGCTATACTTAATAAATTGCTTGGGTACATGAACTTAGCAAGCTTGTCTTCCTATATCAATTATGACTGAATCATGAGTTCGATCTTCGCTACGAGCCACGTACTTCCGGCCAAGTGTTACGCTTAGAAAACCACCATCTATTTGACTTTGTCCTAGTCTGTCCCTATCTAGTTGTCTATCATTGTTAATATACTTCTATCAGTCTGTGTATATCTATGTGCCACCTCTTTCTCTCTATCTATCTGTCTATCTATCTGACTCCCCTTTCTCTCTTCTCTCTATCTACCTGTCTATCTATCTGCCTCCCCTTTCTCTCTTCTCTCTATCTGTCTATCTATCTGCCTTCTCTTTCTCTCTTCTCTTTATCTGTCTATCTATCTGCCTTCTCTTTCTCTCTTCTCTCTATCTATCTGTCTATCTATTTGCCACCTCTTTCTCTCTTCTCTTCATCTGTCTATCTATCTGCCTCCTCTTTCTCTCTTCTCTCTATCTATCTGTTTATCTATCTGCTTCCTCTTTCTCTCTTCTCTCTATCTGTCTATGTGCCTCCTCTTTCTCTCTTCTCTCTATCTATGTGCCTCCTCTTTCTCTCTTCTTTCTATCTATCTGTCTATCTATCTGCGTCTTCTTTCTCTCTTCTCTCTATCTATATGTCTCCTCTTTCTCTCTTCTCTCTATCTATCTGTCTATCTATCTGCCTACTTGTCGGTCAGTTTGCAATGTCTCTTTATATTTATTTATTTTGTCTATATGTCTTTCTGTCTTCTGTCTGTCACTTGTTCATCTCTCTCTCTATATATATGTAGTTTTCTTGTCATCTGTCTATCAGAGTCAGTTCATATCTATCTATCTATCTATCTATCTATCAGACTGCCTGTCTGTCAGTTTGCATCGTATCTTCTTATGTCTTTCTGTCTTTGTACTTATCACAACCTGTTCATCTGTCTTTCTACATATATATATATATATATATATGTGTGTGTGTTTGTGTGTGTGCATATATATATATATATATATATATATATATATATATATATATAAATTCACTGTTTATTTATAACTGTCTATTATAGTCTGTATCTCTCTTATTTTTACTATCTTCCTATGATTTCATCTGCCTATCAGTCTTTTCATATTTGCCCTCATTCATTATCTTATTCAATCTACCAGTCCTCTATCTATCTATCTATCTATCTGTATATATATATATATATATATATATATATATATATATATATATATATAGTCATGTTTATATCTATCTCTCTAGTTAAGACAGATCCTTCATTTCTATCTGTCTATCGATCTATCTATCCATTCCTTTTTCTTTCAATCTATCTATCTATCTATCAATCTATCCAGTCCTGTTTATATCTAACTCTCTATCTATCTATCTATCTATCTATTGGTCCTTAATTCTGGTTCGATGCGCTAGATGTTATGATCGTTTGATTAAATGAAATAAACTAAATAAAGCGATCAACTGATTTAATAAATACGCAAACTGTATCGATATTAGATTAATGTCCGTGACTAACAAAAAGCGAGAAAAGGCGCGGCCAAACCTAATACAATTACGGCTCTTTTCCCGCTACTTTCAACTCCGTTACTGCGTACGTGACAAGTCTGATGTAAATGATGCGCCTGTTGATTCGCCATCAACAAGCCAATGCTCTCTCCCTCTCGCTTTCTCACTCTTTAACTCAAAATTCTCTCTTTCTTTTTTTTCTTTTTTTTTTTTTGCGATCCACGTCCCTCATTCTCTTGCTCTTATTATGTGTATCTTTTTCTTAACTCTTTCATTTACTTTCTCAAGTCTTCCGTCTAACCATTGCAAGTTTACTCTCCAACTTTCTCTGTAAATGAACAATTTTTACTTCCTCTCCCTTTCTCTCCTTATCCACCTTCTATTTCTTTATCTTTCCCTCTGCACTCTCTCCCTCATTCCTTGAACTCTTTCTCTTTCCTTTCTTTTTTCGTATCCGTCTTTCTCGTTACTTTTCTTTACTTTCTCTTCTATCATCCTCTCACTCCGTCACGCATTTTACTCTCCTCGTCATTTTATCACATTCTACCTGTTTCTCTTCTTCCTATTACTCGTTCCCCCCTCTCTCTCTCTCTCTCTCTCTCTCTCTCTCTCTCTCTCTCTTTCTATATATACTTCGCTACTACCTCTTTTCTTATTCTCACACTTCCTGTTTTCCCTTTTTCTCACTACTCCTCTATCTTCCTCTGTTCTCATAATTTCTTTCTTTCTCTCTTCTTTCTCCATTTCTCTTTCTTTATTGATCTTCACTTCCCTTCTTCTCGCCTACTTCCTATTCACTCTACCTCCTTCCCATTTTCCCTTTTCATCTCCTCTCTCCCTCTCTGTGTATTTTTATTCTCTTTCTGTCTCATTCTTATGTCTCTGTCTCACTCTTATATCACGAAATCTCTCTTCTCACTCTCTCTTCTTCTATTAGCATATCTCTTTTCCACTCACTTACTGTTTAATTCTCTTCCCTGTTATGTTTTTAAGTGCTATTCACGCCGAAAAGTTAGGCCTCCGTAAAATGAAGATGTCTACATCGAGAAACGTCAACGTAAAATGTAATTAACAATAGATGTAAAAAGATGCGTTTTTCTAATTCCTCGGCAGCTGCTCACGAGCAAAGAACTGTACAGATGCCACATCACTTGATGACTGTCAACAGCAACAATAACTAAAATGCGTAGTACATGTAACTCGAAAAGAAAATAATAATAATATAATCAAGATGTTGACATTACACAATACATCAAACAAAAGATTAAGAGGGAAACTCCCCACCAAATGAACAATAAAATCTTTCAGACTTTGAAAGCTGTTTATCCTGAAAAAGTGTTTTAAGAGAATGATTTTATAAATTTCAAACGAAAGCAGTTCTGGCTGCTCGGTCACTGAATATCAAATATTTCCTTATAGGCAAACGGCTATTATTACCCTAACCATTATGAATGTAATGCTGTTCATTTTTACACCCCACTTCAAGGAAAATAAAAGATGTTCCTTCTAAAGACAAAATTGTCCGTGAACTGATACTCTTCCTGGATGACGATGTTGGCTGTGATGCATTCGCGCGAGGCTTGGCAGGAGTTATATTGTGTTTAATGATTATGTGTGAAAAAATAAGAAAATAGTTTCTAAACTTCTTGAGCATCTTAGTAACCTGTTATAACTTGGTATAGCTTTTTTATCTATCCGCGTTCACCAAATCGAGCGAAAATGATAACAAGCAGTAAACTACGTGTTCGGCTAAAATTTTAAAAAGTATTTGTAAAATCCCTTGAGATTAAATTGTTTTCAATAAAAGCTGGGATTGTGTGGTTTCTCAGTCAGAATAATTTCGGAAAGGGGGCTTTTCGAAAACCTCAGCCAAGCCGTGTTATTTGTTCACATAAAAAAAAACATATTTACTAGTGAATTTATAGAAAGAATAGTTTTCAGAAATCAGGTTATCAACATTCAGTCAAGTGGTGAGCTGACCATGTGCTTTCAAGAAAAAAGGAAATCCTTAGAGAATGTAGGCTAAGTTATATATACGAGTGATCTGCACACTTGAGTTAGTTCTGTAGAGGGCGGTAGGTAAGTAATACATGTGAAATATTGACGGAACACACACAGAAAGAGAAAATTTTAGTAGTAGCTGTAAATGAAAAAGAAAACATCATATTACCACCCTAATCTTTGAAAAGACGAAAAACGAGCAATCAGATATATACGACAGTTATTTTCTCATCGTTATACTTGCAAATGAGTAGTTCTGGGTTCATACCACTGCAGAAGGCTGTCAATCATAATAATTGGGAGGAAAAGAGGTTGTTTGTTTGAAATATCTATGCAACCAACAGTGAAAATAAATCACGCTCTTCTTTATCATTAGTCCAAAACTTCGATCAATCTTGGAAGTCCGTCAAATTTGGTTTTGTGGCTGGCTCAGGATTTCTACGTTTCAAACCTGTATTTTGGATTTATCTAAACAAAACATGGGTGTTGTCACAAGAGGTCTTCACAAAAATTGAAAATTTTTATTGCATTTGATATTTTCTTGTGATTTACAATACAGCAGTTTTTTTTTTAAAACTTGAAATAATTGACTAAAATCAGATTAAGTAATTGAAGATTCGCGATCTCATTGGTTTTTTGACTCTGGAAAAAATGTGCTGCAAGAATGCTCTGATATCAAAGAGAATGCTTACCGTAAGAATTGCCTTTAAGAATTGCCTTTACCTCGTAAGAACGCAAAGACCATGAATATCGTTGGGTTTGAAGATCCTTTGAAAAATGAACTGAGACCAGCACAGTTCATTTCTATGCCAAGCCTCGTTGCATGTTAGCGATATGACATTTTTTTACAGGATATCTAGTAACAGGCCGAATTACATTGATGCTTTTTCCATTACCTCAAGGCTAAACGAATACAGGCAGATCCACCCGTAATTTAAACTAAGCTCAAACGATAACCTTGACATTACCTCGAATATATTAATAATAATAATAATAATAATAATAATAATAATAATATATCTTTGGGCAAAATTTTATCATTTATGCAGGTTTGTTTGAATACGAACAAATGTTGTTTGATTTAGTTTTCACTAAATGCGAATGTATTGGTGAAACCATTTATCCTGTCCTGGGTATGACGATAAACTACATCTGGTAGCAAAGCCTCTGATTAGTATGTTTTGAGGAGCGTGGAATCACATCTTAATTGCTGTTGTTCCCAGGTCTACACTGATTTGGGGTGGTAGCACCTGTTAGGGTCCCAGCTATGGATAAGTAGTTAACCCCCAAAATGGTGTCAATACACCATGAAAGTATAAAAATAGATTTTTATAGTAAATATACCAGCAATACATCTTAGAAAAAAAATTACTGGAAATATATTTGACATTTGGTATGTAATGATAAATACGTCGACGAATTGCACTAAATTTTGACAATTTGATCTACTAGAATGTGTGATACATGTGTAGTCAATATAAGAATTTAATATTGTTGCTATTGTTTTTATTAGTATTACTGGAGATACAATTTCCCAAAGAATGTGAGAATCAATAAACAGGATTATTGCTTCATCGGTGATTTTTGAAATCCCAAGTTATTATCAATAATATTATATACGGTAGAGTACTGGATATTGAGGCAATTCTAAGAGAACTGGAAATCCTACAAGGATTCTTCATAGGCAGTCACAATCTTAACAATATAGCATATGCACATGTCACTGTGCTGATAGCAGACACGAAAAGGAAACTACAAAACTTCCTACAGAAGGTAGCGAAAGAGAGCGAGAAGAAGGGACTAAGCATAAACTACAAGATGACAGAATTCATGGTCATCAGCAAAAAGATGAGCTCAAAATGCAAATTACAGGTCGGTGATACTAAAATCAAGCAGGTACAAAAATTCTAATATCTGGGAAGTGTTCTAACAGAGGACGGAAAGTGTGGCACTCAGATCCGTAATGATATGGCCAAAGATGCATTTCAAGGTATTACGAGACGAGAAAGTTCTCGTTGTGTTTAATATGAATTACTTCCTGGGCTAAAGTCTTTACTAATAAAATATTTTTTTACCTGAGCTCACAAAAAGCTGAATTATCTTGTCGCTCAAAATGTTCACTGAAAGAGAGTTTAAAGAATCTTGTAAAGCTGAATATATGTTGATAAACTTTTAGCTTCAAAGAAGTTGGAGGAGTGAATGTTCTGTAATGTCTAATTTGTTTTCGTTGCTTGTAGTTGAATGTATTGTTCGTAATCGTTTGTACTTAAGTTTATTAAGATTCAATAAAGTGATTGAATAGTTTTAGTAAGTTGCAGAAGTTGGTGAGTGAGTTGTTTGGTTGATATTTTAGCTTGAATTACAGCGATGTTATTTCGTGTTAAAGAACTTGAGATTCTAACTTTGTACTTCACTGCAGTATTGATACAAGCGTCATGAACTCGTTTAGAAAATGCTAGTCGTTGTAAATTCTCACTGACTGGGTTTGCTCATACCTTCAGTTTATATGTTTTTTAATCACGTGATAGGATCCTGAGAGCATTGTTTTTTCGTCAGGTCAAAAACTAGGTTGATGTTATTCGGACGTAGTGGTGAGCAGGTAAATTGTTTTTTTAATATTTGTTAACCACTCAGAAAGCGCCTTACAAAACTCAGTCTGGAGCCTGATATGCTTTGTGTTGCTTATTGAGAACAACGTATGTGAAGATACACAAGATAATTTTAATATTTAATTGTCCACTGAGAAGTTCAGGTTTTCAGAAACATGTATGAAGCTGTGATCCGCTTTTTGCACGAAAATCGACATTGATGTAAAAGTGGTAGCGGAAAGCTAAAATACCATTGGGAAAGGTATGAATCGATCCCTTTTCACATTGCTATAGATAAATATCAGGAGAGACAAGGTCCTATAGCATTGGAAGGGAAAATCGGTCAAGTAAAAAGACAACTCTGAATTCAAGACTTGAGGAGAATCGATTGAAGACCTTGTAATACAGTGCACCAGTTCTCTGTATTCGACAATTTTAAAAAGTATGATTGGTTTTGCTCCAGCCTTCAACAATATAATCAAATCATATGTGTCATTAGTCAGTAGTTTGAGTGTTGGTTCTAAGAACTGAGCTGCTGCAGCCTCATACGTCGAAAACAACAGGAGAATCCAGTATATATATATAGATAGATAGATAGATAGAGATAGATATAGATATAGATATAGATATATATAGAGAGAGAGAGTATAAAAAGGTTTGAGATCAGCCGATTCCGCTACCTTGGTTTCAACCTTTCGGAATCTTCACACGATTTCGGTCAATTGATTTCCTATCGCTTTATTTTTTTAATGTTGAAACCGAGGTAGCGGAAACGGCTGATCTACAAATTTTTTTATACTTAAAAGCTCTACATGCTAAATCTATTTTATACATGTATTGAGCACTTTTTAATACTATTGTTCCCTGGTCTAATTCAACTCTAACCATTAATATTTATTTTTATATATATATATATATATATATATATATAGTCATCCACATACAGACTGTTTCGCAGCTCATCAGTGCGGCTAGACATCCGCTTGCCTCTAGCTGGGATCGAAACCGGACTGAATTGGTATCAGCCGGAGATTCTACCACTAGGCCGTCGGCGCACGGCAGGGAAGCATCTGGATTTTTAGCGTATTTATTTTTAGAAACACGCCCAGTGACTGACAGTGACTCGATTCGCTATGCGAAGAGTCTCGCTATATATAAGCTATAATAGTCACTGTTTACAAACCCAAACCTACTCCCTAGAGAGCTCAACCGAAATTAATATTTATTTCAGGAGCCAATATTGATATATATATATATATATATATATATATATATATATATATATATATATATATATATATATATATATATATATATCAACACCCAGCAGTGACAGTCTCTTTGAATATTCAAGCTATGTGTGTTGTGTTTTGGCTCCACTAGTTATACATACTAGTCAATGTTGCAGTATGGGTAGAAGATCTCTTGTATTTTTTTAACGATTATTAGGTGACCGGTAAAGGTTATGTTTCAAATTATTCTATAGGCTATGAGGTATTTGTCGATCCGAATGCAGTTATGTGCAGCTATTTTTATAGTCTTCTTAACTTTTTACTCCTTATTTATTATTGATTAATTTATTATTTGTTGTTAATTGTTTTTATTACGTTTCATTGTGTTTATGTGTGCATTTGTAATTTGTTCATTATTTACTTTATTTTTTCTTATTCGTGTTTAGTCTTCGATTTGTGATCGACGCAGGAAAAATTTGTTTTCCTGTCGACATTTTGATATGAGATCTGATCGTTTATTTAGTATTAGGTTGGTGCAAAAATAATGCGCATGTGTGTGTACGCGCGTGCGCGCAATAGGAGGCTGCTGAAAATGTCCCGTGCCTGAGCACGTCGCTCTTCAAAATGTCTCAGGTTTGGTCGCTTAAAATTTTGAGAAGTTAGCCGGGCCAAATAGATTTTCTACACCATCTTTTTTATCTAGATTACGTATACTTTAATAAATGCGTGTGTTGAATTAATGGCTCGAATTTACTGAAGGAATTTGTGTTCTATCTGTCGATTACATTTTATTTTACAGCACATCCAACTCGAGAGAAAAATGTATTTCTCTCAACGTCGGCGGAGTAAAATTTTCAGCGACTGGCTTCGTGCCACATTCAATGAAATTAGCCTGAAGCGAAAATGTTTAGAAAAAAGAATAAAAAAAATATTTTTCCAGTAAATTTCTGTAAAAATCTTTGCACTCGTTTAGATTTTAGATGGAATGAAAATTTGCTTTTACCCGTCGGCAGTCGCCGTGAATTCATCTAATGTTAATAGTACTTTCTTCTTTTTCTACATTTTATTTTACGTGTGTAAATTGTGTGTAAATGATTTATTAAGATTTTCTTTTTTTTATTTTTGCTTCTTGACATTGTAGGACTTAGCGTTGAGTTAACGTTATTTTTTTTTCAAGTTTGCTCCCCTACTCCTACCAAGAAACATCTGAGTGCCTTACAGTTTTACAAATTAATAGGTGTAATTTAAAATGCCGATTTTTACCCATTCTTACACACCGTGTTTCTTTGTCCAATCTCCGGCGAATAATGCATGTTAAAAAAAAAGCAATAAAATACTTGCTAATTGGCCCCTTCATTTCGTGTTAATACTTCGAATGTAAAAAAAATTAAGAATAAAACAGAAATTTAAAATGAATTTCTCTTTACTTTTCCCTAATACTGTTCGTCCATTTTTATCTTAACAGCAAACAATTGGAGCCAGATGGCATCAAGCGACAAAAATCCCTAAATAAACATTGTTCAGATGGGTTTGTATGAATTTAAAATTAA
>OZ010593.1:48546714-48564214 GCA_963932145.1 Acanthosepion lycidas | reverse complement strand
TCAAACAGTGGTTGGGGCCGTACTGCAAACCGAGTTCAACGGGGGTGATACCACACAAATATGCATAAAAGACAATAAAATGAAAAATCAAAAGTTCAAAGTATCAAAGAAAAAGGTAACAAACTTTATGTCTAGTTGTTCGATACATAGGACTGCATCTATCTCCCGACCCGTTCTATGGATTGTGACACGTCGTTTTCCGCTAGGCAAGTTTTAACACTTCAAGTTGCCTGCTCTCTAAGAAATTGGTGTTTCGGTGGGTCTTTGGACGAAAGTCAAAAAAAAAAACTTATTTCGGTGATCTGGACCTAAGTCGCTCTTCAAAATAATTGTTCTCGGGTTGAAAAGGGGTCCGGAATGTGCGTGAATCTTGGTCAGCTATCTGCGAGGCTTGCTTCAACTGGAGACTGACTCTGGGAACTGCTGGGACTCAACTCAACTCCTTTCTGCTCGTTTTGGCTTCGTTTATATGGGCGCCGACCAAAACCGGGGTGAGTTTGTCGGCACCGGGGGGTTTCCTCGATAATTCTAAATACATATCCACCTCTCTGGTTAGGAATTTCCACCTTTTTCCATTTTTGGGAACCTTTCCTCACTCCCACCTTCTCATCATACTTCAGATGGGCGTGAACTGCCCTCCCCACATCTTCGTAGCAACCTCTCTTACTCATCCTCCAGATGGGCTGCAACAGCCTCCCTCGTGCGTCACGTGATCACCACTCGACCAATGATGTCTTAGTCGGGCGTGGACGAATCCGCGGCTTTGTTTCAGGAAGAAAAAAAATATCTTGCTTAACTAAAAAAAAAAATTATCTCTTCTCTTTCTCTTTTCTTCCTCTTAATCGCCGTTATCATTTCTCTGGCCGCGAACGGGACAATATGACAATGGCGGTCATAACTCTTGTTCTACACGTGGTTTACGTCAGGTATTTTATCGCTAGTTATCAGAATGGGTGGTCTTCCTAACACGGTCTCAAAAAGAAACATCTCCAAAGTTTCAGTCAGTCTGTCGCCTCGAAGAAAGAAAAAAAACACTTCTAGTTGCCTGTTTTTCGTCACTTATCGAAATAACATTTTCATTTGAATTTTTTTTTTCTTTGGCCAGCCGGTCTGTAGTTGATAATAAGATATCTTCCCGTACCAATAGTTTGTTTTCATATCCTTAGATAACACAGCCGATGCCAAAACATATCTGAATCTTTCTTTCTTTCCCTTTCTTTTTACTCAGAATTTCCCTGTCATTGTAATGACACTCTTTCGCCATTTGTTACTTATTAAAATATCCTTTTATCCATTGTCTCTTACCCGTGTGTGTGTTCTTGCTTATCACCCACGATTCGGTCCTTAGCCTCTCCATTTCCTCTTTTCTTTCTTTTCCCTTTCTGCCTCGTTAAATGGTGCCACACATATTATCCCATAGCGTTTGCACTACTCGGAGTTTCATGCCAAACGCAATCTTCAATTACTGAGTATATATATATATATATATATATATATATATATATATATATATATATATATATATAATAATTTGATAATTAATGGGGATAATTCCAAAGTGGATATAAATCGGAAGAGAGCTCAATGTAAGAACAGAGCAAATATAATAATATATAGTTATTTATTTAATTTATCAATTTTTTTTTATAGCTACTATTATTTTCATAATCATATATTTTTTTTTAAATTATAACGGTTAATATTCACTACATAGACATCTTAATGTATTTTTAATATGTTCCTTTTTGAAGATAATTTTTCTCTCTTTTTTCTCTCATATCTGAGAGAAATGGAAGAAGATTATAGGTCAACCCGTATGACTGTTTAACATCTTTCTTTCTCTCTTTTACTCTCTCTTCCCTCCTCATGTCTCTCTCTATATATATCTCCATCTTTCCCTTCCTCCATATTTAAAACAAAAACATTTTGAAATCTCCCATCTTATTTTTGATATCCATTTCTTTTCTCTATCCTCTGCCACTTTTTTCTTTTTCTTTTGCTTTTTCCTATGTCACTGTTTGAATTTATTCACTCTTTTTTACTTGTTATGCCCGGATAAAAGGAAGAATATCTAGGTCAACCCGTCAGCTGACTACTTAACCTTTTCTTTCTCTTTCTCTCTTTTACTTTCTCTTTCTTCCCACCCCCGTGTCTTTCTCTCTCTCTCTCTCTCTCTCTCTCTCAACACACACACAAAATCTGTCTATCTATCTGTCTATCTATATATATATATATATATATATATATATATATATATATATATATATATATATATATATCTTCCCCCTTAAGAAAATCTCTATCTTCTTTTATTTTTGAAACTCTCTTCTTTTACTCTATCTTCTACCCCACCTTTTTCTCCTTTCTTTTTTTCCTTTTCCTTTTACCTCTTTTTTTATTTTTTCTGTTTTCTCTTTTTTGCTTGTGTCTGGATTAATTTTAAATCCATTTATTGCTGTAAAAATGTTTGGTCTGATGTGACGGGCATTTAACCCCGTGAAATAAATTATTACCAATGGAATTCTAAGAACTCCCCTTTGCACAGTTATTATCCTTTTTTTTTTCGGAAAACTTAAAACTACCTCTTTGACCACGTAAATGATTTCCCGATATTACCTGGTAATATTAACACCTCGAAAATGAAGCATCACAAATAAACATTTTAGACTTCCATCAACATGTCTGATGCTAGCATCCTTAAGAACAACTCGCTTCACCTTTTTGTTCCCACCTTTTCCACTAACATGAAGTGGAACGATTATATTGAATCAAGTGCTAAGTCTGATTCTAAGAACATCGATTCATTATGTCGTGCAAGACAATTTATCTGAAAGAAACACCTCCCTGAAAACTATGAAGAAATTGTCCAAATCCAAGGACCTGGAGATCGAGATTAACAGGATGTGGGGAATGAAAACTGAGGCTGTATCAATAGTAATCGGGGCTCTGGGCCCCCTGAGAAAAGGAATGGACAGTTTTACTAAAAGTGTCCCAGGTAAAATCAACATACAAGTTGCCTATAAGATAGCCCTACTAGGAACATCCCATATGAATTAAATGAAAATTCTCCTATAGGGCCTAAGGACCCGACTCTGCAGGATACAAAGCAGCAAACAACATACAAAAATAATAATAATAATAATAATAATAATTATTATTATTATTATTATTATTATTATTATTTCACATAAATTTGTGTAATAACATGTTATGATACTAAAGTTATTAAATTATTTAATAGCTTTAGTACGATAACATGATATTATTTTGGGGGAATTTTTGGAGCTATCGATTCCCCAAAAACATCCATGATGAAAAAAATTCTCAAACATAATAAAAATGAATTATTAAAATTAAAATTGTGGCTTTATTGAATGGAAAGATATAATAATATTTTATGTAAAAATTGTTTTTAATTTTTTAAGAACCCTGTAAAATTTGATTACAAATTCATTTTTTTGCGTCAAAGCGAGACATTAAATTTGCACGGGAAATGTGAGCGTTTTCTTCTCTCTTTTTTCCACGAAGAAAAACATTGATTTGGACATTCTTTTAAAATTCAGATAATTGTCAGATTTTAATGAAACTGTCAGAACTTATTCAGAATTGAATTAAATTATTTTTCTATTGTTTCTCTTTTAGAAAATCTTTTTAAAATATGTTTTCATTTCTTACACCACCACCGCCGCCACCACAACCGCCGCCACCACCACCGCCAACAACCTATCCTCATTTAATTTTCATGACATTTGAAGAAATTCTTTTTTGTATTGCAAAATATTTATATTCGTTGCAATGACAATTCCTCGAAGAGTTTAAATCAATTTTTTCATCATACAGGACCCCCAGTTCGAGAAAATCTGCCATGAATCGTAAAATAAAAAATGCTATAAAACTAAGACATCATTTATCGAAAAAAACTTTTAATTGCTTTCATGAATAAAATATATTATGGACACAATTGTCTTAAGACATTTTTCGCTTTATAATGAATTTTTATGACAATTATTTTCATGTTTTTTTTTTTTTACATATTAATTAGAATAATTTACAAACTTTTCAAACTTTGAAAATTCTGTATTAATTTGTAGCGACCAAGTAAATATTATTAATTTAAAACTGTATTTAATAACTATAAGTGTAAAAGCTCACCACAATTCGACGCAAACAGTATTTTAAAAAGAATTTTAAATTTGTGTATGTGTCTGTATAAACTTCGAGGTTTGTAAATACGAATATCCAGACGCGACATTAACAGAAAAAGCGATACCGATATTAAATTAAATTTTCTTTTGTAATTTTTTAACATTCTCTCAACAATTGTTTACGCAACGTTATAAAGTCAAAGTTCACAAAATATAATTTTTTTTCAAATATTTTCTTTATTTTTTAGATTACTTGATAATTATATATATATATATATATATATATATATATATATATATATAAAGAACAGTCAGATTTATAATCTACAGTTCTTTAGCATTTATTTTTAAAAACCAGTGCTCGATACACAGGAGAGCATAATATTATAATTTTCGTGATGGCAACTAACACTCGTTGCCACTTTTGTTGGAACAAAAACCTAAATATATCAAAAAAGTGAAGGGGGTGGTAAATAAGGAGCCCCGAGTAAAATATTTCTTTTACTAAAACAATAACTCGATGTCTACATAAAATAAATTTATTATTAACATAATAATATATATATATATATATTAGGTTGGTGCAAAAATAATGATGTAATAATGTCGTTTTTTGACGTATTTTTGACGTCAAAAAACGACATTATTGCGTCATTATTTTTGCACCAACCTAATATATATATATATATATATATATATATATATATATATATATATATATAAACTGTGTTCATATACCAGTTCTGTACCCCTTACTGAATTATATTATTAATTAAATTACGTTATTCTACTTAAAAGCGTTCAATAGTAAACTGGGTCTATAATATTCAATAAATCAATACATTTTCAAAGGACTTATCTCACTGACTCCAGAGTATCCCCGTCAAAATGCTTGACAGGGTCAGATATTCGATAAGTCAGTGTCAGATCTCGGTCAATGGGATAAACCCATTAAACATTTATGGATTTATTTAATATGTGCGTGTGTGTGTGTGTTTGTGGATTAACTGAAAGAACCCTTAGACAAGGTAGTAAAAGAAGCAAGAAGAAAAGACTGTTGACTGTAAGAAAACTGTGACTTCCCCCCCCCCCGGTGTCGCCGCGCCAAGTGTGACGTCCTCCTAGCCGCGTCTGTCGTGCTATCCTGTCCTGTGACGACCAACTGGCTTGGTATTGGTCGCGACACCAAATGTGACGTTCTAACCTTTTGGTGATTCGGATGGAAATCTGGTTAGATTCGGTATCAGCCTTGTCGTTCCCAGCTCGCTTCCAACGTCTGGTTACCGAAGTAACTGTTTTGATTTCCAGTCCAACCTACCCACGTTGTGAATTGATCTTAGGCAGACGAAATCAATCAGTCGCCGGGCCGTAATGCAAGCTGAGTTCGAATAAGGGTGATATCGCACAAGTATATGTAAAAGAAAATAAAATAATAACTCGAAAAGTTCAAATGTGTTAGAAAAGGATAACAATATTTTATATCTGGTTGCTGGATACAGGACTGCGTCTACTTCCCAACCCGCTATATGGATTCGTGACACTTTGTTCTTGTTAGGCGAGTCTTAACATCTTAAGTTGTTTGTTCTTTTAAGAAACTGGTTCTTGGTGTCTCTTCAGGCGATATTCGTAAAACTTGTATTGGTGGTGTGAGTCTAAGTCGTTCTTCAAAAATAACTTGTTCTTGATTAGAAGATGAGTTCGGAATTGCGTGGATATCTTTCACTCAGCTGTTCTGCGAGGCGGGCACAACTCAATTCAACTCAGCTGCGAACTTCGAACTTAACTCAACTGCCTTCCAACTGGAACTCGAACTGAACTGAACTTCGCTCGCTGCGACTTTGCTTATATGGACGCCGACCAAAACCGGGGTGGGCTTGTCGCGGTTTGAAGTTGCTTGATAATTCTCAACCCACAATCCACTTATTTGGTTTTGGTCAGGAAAATTTTATTATTTTCCATTTTTGGAAGTCTTCTCGTCCTCCCACCTTCTTCTGTTCTCGTATTGGTATCTCACCATACCCTCAGAGGGTGTCAACGGGTTTGCCCTCTCTCTCACAGTGGCATCTCACACCTATCCCCTCAATGGGTGCCAACGGGCCTCCCCTCCTGCTTCACATGATTACCTCCGCCTGGCTCTCGTTATCATTCAGCCAATGGGCGCTCAGCAGCGTGGGTGTGGCCAGACTAGCCTCGATTTAAAAATCTTGCTCCAAGAAAAAAAAAAAATTTTATCTTTTTTTTTTCACTTTTCCTTTTCCTTCTTCTCTTCGAGGAGACCTCACACCCTAGACTCCTTATCTTTAACCGTATTACCTGGAATTCGTCAATTAGTTTTTCACCAGCATCAAGTGGGTGGCCATTTAGACGTATTTGCATTCTTGGTGCCAATTTCTGATCCGATGAAATAATTTCGCCACCACAGCCAGTTTTCGACACAAAACAGATGCCTTTTTCCAAACAATATCTGCCCGTAGACAAAGGCTTAACCTTTCCTTCATGGTGGTCAGCAGACACTTTTGTTTTTGTAATTTTGCGACACAGTTAATTTTTATCTATTTAGAATTCTGTCTCTGAGGTTATTTGGCCAACCTGGAATTTCCACCCGCCCCGTAACCTAAATCAGATTAAATCCAGTATCTTCCATTCTCGACAATGGAAATAAAAAATCTTACCACTTTTCCTTGTCAGAAAAATTACACCGCTTAGTGTCCTTTTTTTTCCTGGTGTTAAGTATAAGATTCCTTTTTGTTTCAATTATCTCTAAAACTTCGTCGTTGAACACACGAAGTCCTCAACATCCTTCTGTAGAACCACATTTGTTTTGCTTCATGTCTCTTCGAGATTGCCCACCATTCGCTGCTATATAGGATATATATTATTGCTTCTCTGTCCTGGCAGAGAGCTGGGTTTGTTATTTTTAGTGACTGATGAATATTAGAAAGATGGTTGTCTATTGATCTGCCATCATTCCTGACAGACAAAAAATGAGAATAGGAAAAACAGAAACTACAAAAATGAAAAAATAATGAAGACCATTCTTTAACTGGGGTCAGCATCTTTTGTTGAATTTTCCTTACTCTTACTGATAATCCTCCCCCACTCCCAGCGAACCACTGCCCTGTGGAACCGACTCCCAAGAGGATCTCTCCTCTATCAGTACAATCTGAACCTGTTCATCTCTAGAGTTAACCGTTATCTTCCTCTCTTATCCATATAAATCACCTCTTAACATAACCCTCTACCTCGAGTGACCCCCAGGCTTTGTGCGGGATGAAATTTACTTTTAAAAAAGTCCTAAATTGCTTGTCAGACTATCTTACTTATTAAGTCAGAAACTACTAAACCATAATATTCATCGAAATTATTTAAATCTACTCATTTTTTTAAAAGTGTACATTGTGTTGACAGAATAGGTTTAAACCGTTGTAGCTAATTACGACTCGATAATAACTGATTGACTTTTACAGCATACCTAACTGACCTTTGAGTCCGAAAAATTGCTTTCACTATTCACTTCTCAACAAACCGTTACTAATTACCGCCCGACATTTTTTTTTATTATTACTGCCCGACAGATTATTTATAAGGTTTTAGAGTCTAAAATTAAGATTTGGAAGCTTTGTTCATTCAGTATGAGTGACTATAAGAGTTTTCAGACATTGCAGGGCGGCAATTAGGTTCGCCCATTTAGACAAAGCCCAAGCCATGAAGTTAAACCAAATCTTGAAAAGGGATGATCCATGAGTGGAGCCTTGAACAAAGAAACAAGAGTGAGGGTAAGAGGCTGGAGAAAAAGTAGGAGGACATTTTGGAATACTGCAGAGACAATTCAGAGAAGGCGGAGTAGGGAGGTTGAATGGAGGAAGAGGGAGTGATTGCGAGACGGAGGTGACGATCATTAAATTCAGTGACATGCTCTCAGCAAGTTATTGGCTGATTACCCATTTCGCCGACAGATGTCACTTCGCCCATGCGCCTTCATTAATTTCGCGCATTGTCCGTTCTCACGCGACATGACATCAGCGATGACGTCGAAACGCAGCCCCTTTCTCCCTGTCAAGTTCATGTCTGTATTACGGACATCCACTACATCCGTTTCTTTCTTTCGTTCTTTCTTTTTCTACTTCCATCTTTCCAGTTACCTTCATTCTTGTCTTTCTTTCTTTCATTCTTTTCATTGTTTAATTTTTATTGTCATTTCTTTTCTTTTTATTTCTTCCCCTCTCTCTTTCTTTCTTTTATTTTTGCATTTTCTGTTTATTCTTCGCTTTTCTTTTTCTCTCTTCCTTCCTTTTTTCTTTGCTTTCTTTCCTATCATTCCTTGTGTTTTTTTCTCTCTCTCTGTCTTTCTTTCCTTCCTGTTTTTCTTCTTTTTACTTTCCTCGTCTTTTCTTCTTTCTTTCTTTTGTGCTTCTTTTCTTTTTCTTTTCAGCTTTTATCTTTTTTCCTTTTCTTTTTCATTCCTTCCTGATTTTTCACTCTTTTCAATTTTGCTTCCTCCTTCCATCCTTCCTCTTCTTCTTGTTTTTGTTTCTCTTTTCCTTTCTTTCCTGCATCTTTTCTTTTCTTTTCTTTCTCCCTTACTTTTCTTTTATTTACCTTTTTTTAACTTTTATTTCTCTTTCCTTTTCAATTCTTCTTACTTTCCTTTTTTTTCAATTTTGGTCTCTTTCATTTTTATTCTTTTCCTTCATCTATTCTTTTATTCGTTCTTTCTTTGCTGCTTTTCAAGCCCCTTTCTTGATATGTTCTTTTGTAGTTTCTTTTTTCCTTCACGTTCTCTTTTCGTGTTTTCTTTATACTCTCTCTCTCTCTCTCTCTCTCTCTCTCTCTCTCTCTCTCTCTCTCTCTCTCTCTCTCTCTCTCTCTCTTTCCTTTTTTTTTCCTTTGCAATTAGCCTTTCTTTACTTATTTATATTTCCTGCTTTCTCCCTTTTGGTTTTTTTCCATCGTTTCTCACTTTCTTTTTCTTTATTTTTTCTCATTCTTTTTATTAACTTTTCTTCTTCCTTTCACTCCTTTTAAATTTACGTTGCCATTAGCTGTTCTCTTTTTTGTTTCCTTCTTCTTTCTCTTCTTTTCTTTTTGCCTGCTTTTTTGCTTCACTGTTTTCACTTTTCATTTTTTTTTCTTTTGGCTTATTCTTTCTTTATATCTTTCTATCTTCCTTCCTTTCTTTATGTCTTTCTTCCTTTCTTTCTTTCTTTCTTCCTTTTTTTCTTTATGTTTTTCTATCTTTTTTTCTTTATGTCTTTTTTCCTTCTTTATTGTTTTTTTTTCTTTCTACAGTTTCTTCATTTGCACACTCTTTTTACTCGTTTATTTTTCTTTCATACTTTCTTTGTTTTCATCGTTTTCTCCTGTTTTCTTTTTCGAATTATTTCTCTTTTTTATCTATTTCACTCTTTCTTTTACTCTCCCCTTTTTACATTAACTGCCTCTCATTTTTTCTTTCTTTTATTTTTTTCTTTTCTTCTTTCTTTCTTTCTTCATTCGACCGTTTGTTCCTTCTTTTCTTCTTTACTTTCTTTTACTTCTTTCTTCATATCTTTCTCTGCTTCTCCCTATTTTCCTTTTGCTTTCATTGCTTTTACTCTCTTCCCCCTCTCTCTATCTCTCTCTTGTTTCTTCATCTTTTACTTTTGATTCTTATTTTTTTCATTATCTCTTTCCTATTTTCATTTTTCTTTTTTCTTTTCGTTTTCTTTTCTTTCGCCTGTCAAATTGTATATCTTTCCAAGTGTCTTTTTTTTTTCTCTTTATTAATTTCGTTCCTTGCATCATTCCGTCCTTCATTCGTTCCCTATTTTTTTCTGTATTATTTATTTCTTTATCTTCTTTCTACCTGTCCATTTTTCTATCCGTCTATCTATCCTTTCGTTCATTGTTTTTTTACCCTCCATTTTCTCTCTACTTCCTCCGTCCCCAGAAGTAATAACGTCTTCCAACGATAACTGATTGTCTCATATTGGCTCGCACTTCGTGTAACTAATGCGCTGAAAGACGAAGACAAAAATTTTCAAAAATTTTTGTTTAGTTTTCCCCATTATGAAAGAAAAAGACGAAACACAAACACACATGCGCATACGCATGCGCAAAAATAATTTCGATTAAATTTGTTACCACAAAAATATTTAGAATGTGAAAGGTTGACGGAAACATGACTTCGTAAACATTACATACTAAAAGTCAAGCATAAAAAAATTAAATTAACAAACGATGAAAAACAATTTGTCGTTGATAAATAAGTAACAAGGAAAAAACGAGTAAACGTTTCTTCTGCGAAAAAAAATTAAGTTGAAAATGGAAGCATTTATCTTAAGTAATTCAACGTTGATAAAAATCACTTCAATACAAAAGCGCATAGATGCGTGTCATTTAAGCAAAAAGAAAAACAAATTGTACATCCCATTTTTCATAGTTTGACACATTAAAAAATAATACAGAGAATACGATTTATTGGAGATCAAATATCAACCAGACATTATTTTGGTTGAGTTCATGAACGAAGCCTTCACATTATTAATCTCATGTTTTGCAAAATTATTTCTACCTGCATTGACATAAACATCAGAGGTTAAATCAAATTACTTGATCTTGATCAAATATTTCCATACATATTTTTGTAGCTCTAACGATAATTCTATAATTGTGAAAATCTCGTCGCTATGTTTACAGGAAAAAAAAAAAGAAACGTTCATGATTTCTCTTTGTTGTTGCAACAAGAATTAATTGACTAGGAGAATGATAATGGTAAATTATTAGCAATTTCCAAATTATTAGCTGTTTCCTTATAAGGAAACATTCGGCATTCATTGACCGAACAGCAAATGTTACCCTCAGGTGAAATTTATAATCTTTTTTCTATTTTCGGGAAAATAGGTTTCTTTTATCGGTCATTCCAATATTTGTGGAGATTTCTTTCCCAACCTTTTGCTTGAAGCAGTGTAGAAAGTCAACATCTTCAAGTTAAAGGTGCAACCGATTTTAGTTGTTGTTGCTGTTGAGTGTCCTCGAGTGATGTGGTTTCTGCTATTTGTTACAGATATTTTTTTTTTATTCTGTTACGCCAGTCGGCAAGGTTTTGAGAAACTGGTTGCATTCATCTGACAGTTTAGATATTTCTGAATGAAATACATAACATCCATATGAAAGTCTTGATCTGACAAGGTTGTTTAATCTTCAGATTGATTATTATTTTTATTTTTTTTTTTGGTTTTATAACAATTTGCGATGTTGGGCAAAACTAACCCTACAGTTGCCTCTTCGATGTTCAATTTCCCAATCTTCTATACTAAATTTGTTAATATTGATCAATACACTGACATAAGAAACATTCGGTGTTCAGTGACCGAACAGTTATTGTTACTGGTTGAAAGTTATAACATCTTTTTTTCTTGAAGATATTTATCAGGAAAGTAGACTTCTCAAGTCCGCTGTTATGTCACTTTGATGGGAGTTTCTGTTCAAACCTTTTCTTTCTTTTTTTTTTTTTTTTTTTTGAAGTGTTAAATGTTAATATCTTGATTACATCATTATTTTCATTTCTAATTATATGTGGTACACATTTTGTTGTTAATGCTTTTTCTCGTATGGATGGGAGTTTCCTTCCTAACTTTTTGTTTTTGGTAGTCTGGAAAGCTAACATCTTGTTTATATCATTATTTTCTCTTCTAATTATATGTGCTACCCATTTTTGTTATTGCTGCGGTTGGAAATGTTCAAATGGTGAGGCTTTATTATTTGATAAAGTTCATCATTTATAAATATAGCGTGTTACTCGATAGGTTCTGATGAAGTACTGTCTTCCTAAAGATTTAAAGAATTTATTCGTTTGTTTTGAGATGTCAACGAACACTCGTTGCCACTTTTGTAATGCCAACGAATACTCATTGTCACTTTCGTAATGTTCGTTGTAGTAGAGACTTTGTAATCGCAGTTACAACTATAGTAACGCCGTTGAACAATACTGGTGTCAGACACATTCAAATATCACTTGCACTAATAGTGCTTGCTCGATAATACTCGCTCGATCAGTAATCCGTATAGTGATATGAATAGAGAAATAGTATAGTGAATAGAGTTTAAAATAGCGGTTCGTATAGTAATAGAGGAGAAATAGCGATCCGTATAGTAATAGACGATAGACTAGAAATGGAGATCAATCTAGACATGATGCAACTTCCTATATATGTGTTTCCTGTATGGTCACGTGGACTACTTAATTCAATAATGGGATCGCCTCTGTTTACTCACTGACGATTTATGTTCAAACTCAAGTGTCGGCAACGACACTTTATTCCTAAATAACAATTAAAAAAAGGTTTGGAAGGTAACGCCCATCACTACTAGAAAGAATGATAACAGTTATTGGACCTGAAGTAGCATAGTGAATAGAGCAGAGAATAGCGGTCTGTATAGTAATAGAGGATAGAGTATAGAGATCTATTAGACGCCAAGCTAATTCCTACCTACGTGTTTCCTCTATGGTCACGTGATCCAATTAATTCAATAATGGGATCGCCTGTGTTTACTCACTGGCGATTTATGTTCAAACTCAAGTATCGGCAACAACACTTTATTCCTGTATAACAGTTTGAAGCCATTTTTAATTATTGAACTAAGAAAACGTTTATAACTGATAAATGATAATTGAGTTCCAAACCAGGCGTCCATTCATATGAGAATCCAGATCTGGTGAGGATATTTCAGAACATAATTTGAGTTCTTAAGTTAACGTTTTCCTTTTGTAGCATCCTAAGTCTTGCGGAGGAGGGATATTGGCTGCTAGTTTGACTCTATTCTTTTCTAACTGGTATTGCTTTTTTTGCCTGGCGATTATGCTACTATGATTATGCTACTATGATTATGCTACTATGATGCATCACAAGTAGTGATGGAAAATTAAAAGACTTTAGGGAAGAGAAGTAAAAAGGACAATAAAGGAACAGGGTTCAGGAAAACAGGAGATGGCAATTGACATTGCATTTAAATTTTTGGCGATTGTAGTTAGCAGAGAAGCAAGAAATCGGAAGGGAGTTCTAAAAGTGGGAAGTGCGAGAAAAGAAACTATTAAAATATAAATGGCGCATGCATCTTGCTAATTCAACAGGAAAACGGTGAGACCTAGTTTCCACTCAAGTAGCACGCTTAAATCCATATCGCCTGGACGCTAGTTAAATAAAGCTTATCGAAACAATTAACAGGAAAATATTTGTAGAAAAGACAGAGTGACGCCATGTCAGGTCACTCATAAAGTGACTCAAATTGATATGCCAGGTCAGGATCGACCTCATTACAGTCCATTATTTGGATTTCTCAAAAGGAGCACAAGATCAGATATGGTAGCAGTATTCCGTGCAAGGAACAATGGTGGATTTATAAATGGGCAAGATAGATTCTAACGAGAAAGATTTTCTGTCACACAGTGAAACAATTTTTCTAGCAGTAAACATAATAATTAATTGGATATAGTTGTTCCACTTCACGTCACGGGAAAACATAAAACCTAAGAAGGCGGAGAGTATTCTCAGCCACGGTGATGGTAGACAGAAAGACATTTATTGCCCCAGTTAACCAATGATTGGAGGTCTTAATTGCATATGTTTTATTTGGTCTCCGAGATTTTCCAAGATTGTCAAGTGAAACCTTTTGGCATAGTTTCGCTTTGTGAGAGAAGATTATGATAATTCGGTTTTAGATCAATTAAACATTGATTGGTAATTCGTTTATTCTTGACTGATCAATATGTAATCATGGATTTATAAAACTTTTGTCTCTTATTTAAGTAGTATAATGTTTATTAACAGTCAAAAAATATATCTTGATTGGACGACAATGGTTTTATGTAAGCCTTACTTAGTCACGGTTCATGACAAACTGTCGACTCTTGCAGCTTGTTGCAACAACATATAATATCAGTATTAAAACGAATCAACGAATGAATTTCGAAAACTTGTTGACGTTGCTTATATTCACTTCTTAACTACGATTCAGTCTCATATTATTTTAAATTTATTTAACAGCGTTTTGGCCATTTTTTCATGTATCATTTTTCCAATAACGCTATTTTAAAAGATATTTTTTTATTCGATTTTTTTTTAAATAATTTTAATCTAATTTGTTGTCATTATTATGATTTATTTATTTTTCCTTTTTGTATTTCATTTTCAAATTTCATTTCAAATCTATTCAAACCCACAATTTTGAAATTCGTATTCCCCACCATTTTTAATATATTCATATAATAATCATATATAATTCATATTTCCTATATATTCTAATATAAGTTCATATTCCCTATATATTTGGGCACGTCGATGTGGTGTAATGGTTACCAAGCTTGTCTTGCTAGATCAATTACGAGAGGTTAGTGAGTTCGATTCGTACTAGGTGCCCCATACATTCGGCCTTGTGCCACATTTAAACTGGAATTAGAAAATCATCATAGGGCACTTCTATGTTGTGTAATGATTAACAAGCTTATCTCGTTAGATCCATTATGATTGAGTAGTGAGTTAGATCCTCACTGGATGCACCTTAATCTCAGCCGGGAAGTGAGACTACATTACTTACCCAACCAAAAGCATCAACAGTCTGTTATCTTGATAGACAACTCGTCAAATGAATGACGTTACATCATCTTCTTTTATATATAGGCTCTTAAAATCGTTCCTCAAATAGCAGCTTATTCAGAACTAGCAGTAGCGCCCGGCGTTGCCCGGGGATGTATCAGTAAGAGATATATCAAGTATCGACCATCATAAAGACTGAAAAATAAAATTGATAAAGATTATTGTTTAAGGTTGACAGGCACGCATGTCTTAATTAGTTTTTTTTTTTTTTTTTACGAATTGGTCAAACTCAAACTCAAACAAAAACATTGTTTTCAATCGTTATGAGTCAACAGATTGAATAGAATTTTATTATAAACAATTGTCTTGTAAATGGAATTTTTAAAGCATTCTTAATGTAAAAATAAAGAAAAAAAGTGTTCAAGACAATAAGAAACACTACCTGCCAAAAAAAAGTGAAGTCTTGTTGAAATCTGTTGAAAAATATAGGAAATCCGATCCCATATATAAAGGAACACACACAAAAACACACACAAACAACCTGGGTTTTATAATAAGATAAGAGTTGTCCCCCTTTCATTCTCGTGATGCCTCTTAATTGTGCTTTCAAATTGATTTCGTGCAAAAACAATTGTGTTTTTCCAATTTTTGGCGCTGTTAGAACCACCGCAAGGTAATTTTACACAGTCCTATGAAGTTTTGTTGAAATCGGTTGAAAAATGTAGGAAATCCGACCCAATATATAAACGTACAGACACACACACACACACACAACCTGGGTTTTATAATAAGTATGATTTAGGCCTGATAGAGTTTTTTTACTACTTCAGGCTACGTAATACTGGGAAATATCTCTTGTGCATAATAAGCAGGTCACTGACAAAGTTAAATCTAACTTGGACTGAGAAATCTTATTTAAGAACATGACTGGAGTTTTCAGGTTGATATTTTGGTTTTGTAGCAATTTGCGGTGTTGGACGAAACTACTTCATGCGCAGTCTATTCCATGTTCTTTTTTTCTCATATACGGAATTTGTTATAATTGATCCATTCGCCGAGGTATATGAAGTGTTTAGTATGTATCCACATCCTGGATTTTTCTGATGGATTCATGGTATGTGCCATCACTGCTTTCATTCCAATTCCAGATCATAATTTTCATTTTGGAAAGATTTATCTTTGTCATATTTCTTGGAACACTTGTTAGAGGATATTTAATAGATAGATAGATAGATAGATAGATAGATAGATAGATAGATAGATAGATAGATAGATAGATAGATATTATATTACTTCATATGAAGAAAGTCGTTCCATTGCTAATAATTCAGGAAATATTATAAATGAGCATTAATTTTACGCGATATTCCAAAGAATTTTCCCCTTAGGTCAATTGACAAAGAAAATAATATATAATACAAAAATATTTTATCACTAAAATAAACTTTTTTGGAAAAAATGTCAAGAATGCATTTTTAAATTGTTTAAAACTTTTCAATTTCTCTTTCAAATTCTTTCTTAATTCGTCGACAAGTTTTGACAATTCTGTCTCCATTCTTTTCTATTTTCTTCTATATTTGACAGTATTTGGGCCATTTTTATGTCTTTTGTTCTGAATATCACCATTTTAGAAGCAGATATTTTATTCGGCATTTTTAACTTCTAACCTAATTTGTTATTGTCATCATTATTTATTTTTTTTATTTTTTATTTTTTCATTTTCTTTTCATCATTTCTCAGTTTTCCTTTCAAATCTATTGTCATCCGCAATTCTGAAATTCATATTCCCACCATTTTTTAATCCTTCGTTTTTGCCATAACCCAACTTGATTTTCGCCTTCTAACACAATTTGTTTGTTCAGTTAAAGATAATTTTCTTCATTTAAAAAAAAATCCAAATATCCATTCTTCTCTCTGCTAATGTCTTTCCTTCGTTTCTCCCCATTTTAATGCTAAAAATTTATGTTCGTTTTTTTTTTTTTTTAATAATTTCTATTCAAAGCTGTAATATCGCTTTAGTTTCATTCCCCATGATTGATGTGTTTGTCAGGACTTCAGCCGACACACAAACATATAAAAATAGCAACTGTAAGCGTAAAAATAAAAGAATCGTATTTAAGCATTCTTGTCCGACTCTCAAAGTCATTCAAGTCCGACCCGGTGTAATTCACGATTTTTTTTCTTTTATTTTCCATTTAATTGAGAAATACCGCGTTAGGGGAACGACAACACAGAGTGTGTCCGGGAGACGATGGTTGACATCACAGTTCTTATCAGAGAGGAATCCCGAAGGAATGCCTTTCTGAATGACAAATATAAACAATATGGAAAAAAGAAAAGAAATGAAAAACGTACTTTTAAATTTAAATAACTCTGTTCAAAAATGGTAATTATTCTTATAATATTTATAAATATACAATTTTCAAAATTGCTATATTTCTTTACATGAAGTATTCACTCCATTCAAATTGACTACATCTGACCTACTTGTTCGATTACTTGGATAAAATAATTCATACACACATGACAGAGACAACTTTTCTATAAATAATAACAATAATATTCCCTCTGCTGTCAAGCACCGAGCACTTTTTGCTTCCCCAAAATTCACTTTTTACTTCTGAGTGAGTATTTTTTTTTTAGTTATTATTAAAATAAATACCTCGCGTTTTGATTTATCCTGTCTGAAGAGAAATACCAGAGAAATTGTCATTTGGGTGGGGGTGATTTTTGTCCCGGTATTAGGCCGACGATTTTGAACTAACAGATATTGGATAGCTA